>SNQJ01S0044584.1:49744-67047 GCA_010110895.2 Picea sitchensis | reverse complement strand
GTAAGCTGAACTAAAAGCCAAATTAGT
Organism: Picea sitchensis; assembly: GCA_010110895.2. Classification (NCBI taxonomy): domain Eukaryota; kingdom Viridiplantae; phylum Streptophyta; class Pinopsida; order Pinales; family Pinaceae; genus Picea; species Picea sitchensis. The sequence goes on along the minus strand of SNQJ01S0044584.1, from coordinate 67,020 downwards.
TCCCAGCTTCTTCCATAGCGTCCTCCAAAAATGACCTATGAACTTTGTATCCCGATCCGAGACTATGCTTCTCGGCAATCCATGCAGTCTAACAATTTCTTTGAAAAACAAATTTGCGATGTGTGTCGCATCGCTGGTCTTCTGACACGGAATGAAATGTGCCATCTTAGAAAACCTGTCCACCACCACAAAGACGGAATCAACCCCTCTCTGTGTTCTCGGCAATCCTAACACAAAGTCCATGCTAATGGCTTCCCATGGCCTTTCGGGTATGGGCAATGGCTGATAGAACCCTGTGTTCTGCTTTCGGCCCTTCGCATGTTGACATATCCTGCATCTGTCAACAAATCGTTTGACATCAGTGCGCATCCCAGGCCAGTAATATGATTCGCTCAGCTTGGCGAATGTTTTATCATGCCCAAAATGACTTGCTAAGCCTCCACTATGCTTTTCCTTCACCAAATTCTCCCTCATGGAGAAATTCAGAATGCACAGTTGATTGCCCCTAAACAACAATCCTTCCTGGATCATATATTCCAACCACGGACTCCGATCTCTGAGAACTGGATTCTCAGCTGCCTCGTATGCTTCTGCAAAATCTACATCACCTGCATACATATCTTTCAAATTTTCAAAACCTAAGGTCTTGACTCTGAACTCCTGCAACAACAAACATTTCCTGCTCAAAGCATCGACTACTTTATTAGCAGTTCCCGAAATGTGCTTGATCACAAACGTAAAATTCTGCATGTACTCTACCCATTTCACATGCTTCTGGTTCAACTTTTCTTGTTGACTCACGAACTGCAATGCATGATTATCGCTGTACAAAACGAATTTCTTGGGTATCAAGTAATGCCTCCACTTTTTCAATGCCTGTATGATGGCATAAAACTCTTTATCATATGTGGATTATTTCAGCTTGGCATCATCCAGCTTCTCACTATAATAAGCCACAGGTCTGTCATCCTGACTTAAGACCCCTCCAACAACATACCCACTGGAATCACATTTCACCTGAAATGTTTTCTGAAAATCAGGCAACACCAACACTGGTTGCTCTGTTATCTTTCGCTTCAACAGATTGAAGCTCTTTTTAGCCTCTACTGTCCAATGAAAAACTTTATGCCTCTTCTTCACTGTGTCCATCATCGCAGCGCTAATTCCACTAAAATTCCGAATGAATTTCCTGTAGAAACTAGCCAAACCATGGAAACTCCTTACCTCAAAAATGTTTCTCGGTGATGGCCAATTCCTGATCACTTCCACCTTCTCAGGATCCATCTTCAATTCATTTGCCGAAATCACAAAAACCAAATAAATGAGTTCTGTCTGCAAAAACGAGCACTTCTTCAAATTGATCAGTAGCTTCTCCTGCTGCAGCTTCCTCATCACAATGGCTAAATGCCTCAAGTGTTCAGCCTTGCTCTTGCTGAAAATTAGTATGTCGTCCAGATATACGACTACAAACTTACCGATGAATTCCCGCAGGACTTCATTCATCAGTCTCATGAATTTGCTCGACGTGTTTGTCAAGCCAAACGGCATGACCAACCATTCGTACAAACCCTCGTTTGTCTTGAATGTTGTCTTCCATTCATCTCCTTCTCTCATCTGGATCTGATGATATCCTCTCTTGAGATCAATCTTCGAAAAATAATTTGCCCCACTCAGGCAATCGATCAGATCATCCATTCTCGGCAGTGGAAATCTATACCTGATGGTGATTTTGTTTATCGCCCTGGAGTCTGTACACATCCTCCAGCCTCCATCCTTTCTTGGACTTAGTACTGTCGGAAAAAAACACGGACTCAGACTCTCTCTCACCAGTCCTTTGTCCAACAGATCCTATACCTGCCTTTTGACCTCCTCATTCTATTGAGGTGTCAACCTGTACGCTGCCTTATTCGGCAAACTTGCTCCAGGTATGAGTTCTATGTGGTGACTCACACTCCTCATCGGTGGCAACGAACGAGGTAGTTCGTCCATGATGATATCATTGAACTCTCCCAACAGTTCCTGAATCTCGTCTGGTAAGTCATCCACTCTTGTGCTTGTCAGGACAATTCTCGGTTTCCTGACAACAAAGAATTGTGGATCTTCGTTCTTCTCCATCTCTGTGAGAAGTTCCTTCCCACTCATGAGAAGTATCGTGTTGTTTACTTCTGGCTTCAATTCTTTATCCTTTATCGGAAGCAATCTGTGTGTTCTCCCATCCTTCTCCAAGGTGTATGTGTTCATCCTCCCATCGTGAACCACATTCCTGTCATATTTCCATGGTCTACCCAACAATATATGACATACGTCCATGGGAATAACATCGCATAGAATCTCATCATGGTAATTCCCAATCTTAAATTTAACTAAGCATTGTTTAGTGACACTTACCCGATGTCCTTTCTGTAACCACGAGACTTTATATGGACTCGGGTGCTTAGTCGTCTCCAGCTCCAGTTTTTCCACCATCTCGGTTGAAATGAGATTGTCGGTGCTCCCACTGTCAACTATGACTTTGAATTTCCTGTCCTTGGCTGTGCAAGCCATTATGAACAGTCTGCTCCTCTGCACTGTGCTCTCCACCTCTTTCTCAGGTGTCAAAAGGATTTTATGCATCCCAAGTGATCTTCCGCTATCTGCATCTTCGTTCTCAACATCATGCCTCTGCGCTTCAGTGATGTGAGCTTCACTTGTGTCCATTTTCCTATCTAGACAATCCACGGCTTTATGTCCATCTTTCCCACATGTAAAACATGTGATGATTCCTCCTCGGCCTCTTCCTCTACCTCGGGTACGAGGAATTATGTTGGCATCAACATATCCGCCACCCTGCTCTGTATTCTGCCTCCTCGGCTCAGCATATTGCTGCCTCTGTTGTGAGGTTCCATCTTTTTCAAGTTTACCCTGAGGTCTCTGCCATTCCTCCTTGGGATTCTGAGTTCTATCTTGGGCAATTGCCTTGCCTCTAGGCTGACTCCTGCCTCGCCCTCGCTGTCCCTACTTGCGGCTCAGATTCTCCTCGGCTTTTAGAGCCATTTGGTATGCATCCTCAACTGTTCGGATGGTAACCATGCTCAATTCATCCTGAATGTCATACCTTAAACCATTCAGGTATCTCGCCACCTTTTCATCATCGCTCTCCCGATGACCTGCTCTGATGTTGAGCCTGTAAAATTCCTCGGTTTACTCCTTCACCGTCATCAACTTCTGTCTCAGGTTCTGCATTCGCTTGAAAAAGGTGATCTGGTAATCCCTCAGAATGAACTTCGCTTTCATCTTAGTGATCATCCGATCCCAGCTCTTAATTTTCTGTTTACCTTTGCAGCGCCTATCAGCCTGCAACTCATCCCACCATAAGGCTGCATGTCCTTTCAACTTTGTAACTGCATGCCTTACCTTCTTGTCCTCTTTGATATCCTCGTAATCGAAGTAGGTGTCAAGTGCTCGGATCCAATCCAACAACTCTTCTACATTTAGACTCCCTTCATAGACGGGAATGTCCATTTTGGTCTTTGAGCTCATTCTGGCAATGGCTCTGATCAACCGCTCGGTTGAGGCATCCTCTGCTATGACCTCACCTTCATCATGTCCAACTTCCTCTTCCACCTTAGAATCACTGAACTCTACTGCACCAGCTCCGCGTCTCTACGCAGTCTCCATCTCCTCAAGCCTTGCTCGGAGATCTCGCATTTGGCGCTCCATTTCCGGATTCCCTGCCGACTTACCTCTTCTTCGGGCATCCCTGTCCTCACAATTAGGTGACTGCCTTTCTCTTCTCGGCGGCATGGTGTAATCCTCTTCTCTCTACTACCGAAACAAAGAGAACTCTTCTCCCGCTTTGATACCACTCTGACGCAAGTCACCCTCAGAGGCAACCCGCTCTCACCAGGACCTTCTTTCACACAGGCCCGAAGAGTCAAAGGCTCTTCCCACTCCTCTCGGGAGTTCTTACTACCCACAGTAACTACTTCCATGACCTCCCTTCACTTATCGGGAAATCGGGTTTCACGGTATCGCGAAACTCGTCACACAATCTCGTGCAGTTCAAAACCCCGAACCCTGAACTCCGATGGCACGTGTGCTGCCTTCCTGCCACATCACCTTATCTCTTCTCTATATCGGGAATTGTGAGATCGCGATGTCACCGGTCGCAATTCCTTTGCAACGAGAATTGCCGAATGCCGAACCCCGACCTCTCGGGATCTCGCACCACGTGCCCCATGGAGATCGACGGCTCTGATCAAATCGGGGGATCGCTCTTCATGATTTCAAAGGGTATGAAATTCTTGTCAACACAAACCCCGATATGCTGATATGCGATGGCTATGGGTTATTCCTGCACTCAAGGATTAAATCCCTCGTCGTTTCTCCCAGATCTGACGGTCTACAGGACTTCGCGAACTTCTTCTGCAAATCCTGTCCGCCGATTCTCCTTCTTGGAGATTTCTTCTCGCTCCATGGCTTCTCTCAGTTCAAACTGCACCTGGGTTTGTTCCACATTGTTCACAATAGAACTATCCCTCCCGAACTTAATTTCTTCCACTCCTTCAACTGAAGGTTGGCGTACTCCTTGCGCTCGGCGTCCAATCACTCTCTAAGTGTTGGGTCTTCTGGACTCTGTGCACTTCCGGCAATAGGAATCCCTGCCTTCCTTTTCTCAGACTAGCTACTAAGACCCTAACCTTGGCCTGCACTTCACCTGCACGACTCTAATAACCCAATTCAACTTCTGGGCAGATGAGAATAAGGATTCAACTGTCTAGCCTCATCAACGCACTCTATGCAGATGAATTCGACTCCGCTCTATGCAGGAATCTCCTGGCTCAGACAGAGAAACCATTGAAACTCATTCTCCTCTTTCTTTCACAGACTTCAAATTCAATTAAGAAATCACACACACAGCATATCAAAGCAAATGCATGACAGAAAGAAAACATCCATGAGCATAATATCAACACAGAGAAACAACACAAACCACGAAGCTGAATTAAAGACTCTCTTCTATTAATTCAATTTGTACATGGGTGTTCTTCACAAGTTCTCTGCTCTTCTCTCCTTGCTCCTGTTCTCAATGATTCTGAATTTTGGATCCTAATACAATGTACAAAGGAGGGTGCCTATATTCCGTTTTCCCTCTCGAAATATGAAACTATCAAATCTACAATAAATTCCTAGCTAACAACATTAAAACTAATAAATGCCTTCCCATCTATAATACAATACAAGTGCGCTTCTTTATGAATGACTTCATGAAAGAGCGGCGCTACAACTTTCAAAGCATTTCAAAAATATATGTGCTGGCCCTGTCCAGCTGTTCTCCTCTCCACGCGCTGGTTCGCTTGATGAGTGAGCGATGCTCCTGCATCAAATGCTTATTATGGCCTTCACATAGGGGCCGAAGGGCCTTAACACATTTTCGAGCAAATTGTAGCTCCAATCAGGCTATCTTAGTCACTCGTAATTATAACATCCTCATTTTCAAACCCCAACTAGTGAAGTATATTGTAAATGTGATGTATGGACAAGGACCAAAGCAATCTAATATGTAAATGATGTATATTGAATATAATAAATAAAATGTATCTTCAACTGCAGATGGACACTGAGGGAGATTTGGGGCCTTAGTTTCCACAAGAGAGGAAAGGGGTCCAAGGGGGAGAGCTTACCCATGTCTATTAAACCCAAACCATTTATTATTAAATTATCCTTACTTTGAACCTTGTATTATCTGTTGAGTGTTCTAGAGTCCAATCATTGAATTCATGTAAGAGGGTGGGTGTGAGAAAACACATCCCATAGTTATTGAAAGCATGGGGGATGAGTACAATCAGCTTGGGGAAGAGTGTAAATCAATAAATCAAGAGAAATAGAGGAAATTTGTATGGGTAGCAGGGTAGAATTAGACATTCACATTTTTGCATGTAGAGCAGTTTTTACATGGAGATTTTTGGATGACAAGATAATGGGGAGTGCTAAATCTTGAAGGAAGCTATAGTGGGCATGTATGGTATCTCTTTGGAGATAAAATTTCATGGGAAGAGAGGATGTGGGAATGTGAGAAACATTATGTTCAAAAATTGTTAAGAGAAGCAAGTGTTTTTCTACTGTGGAATTTATGTTGCAGTTGTAGCATTCATGAGGTCCCAATAGAGATATTTCATGTCCAACCTATGCTGGAATCCATAGAGGGGAGTGGGAAGGCCTAAGGGATTGTGAGAAGTGAAGGGGGATCCCATCCCTAGGTTTTGTAGGCTATAGGGAAGAGATATAGTGGAATGGAATCAACTTTGGGAATTTTGACTGCTGAGAGGGGGACATTATTCAGCCTTAGGAACCACCATCTCTTGTGGATTCATAGCCCCAACTTGGGGGTGACTTGTTGTTGAGAAATGGAACAGAAATTCTATGGTTGGGAGGAATGTTTATCCTCTATAGTGGGTTGTGTATTTCATAAGATAAGTGTTCTTATTTGTTTTGTTTATTTATGTTAAATGTTGATATAGTTGTTGTGTGTTTTACTCTAAGTTATTTTGTTATAATGTTATTTTTTGTGAGTAGAATGATGCATATAAATTTCCATTTATTTGTTTGAGTGTTTTTGGATGTTCTTAGTTGTTGTTGTGCACAGTTAAAGTAGTTGCATTTATGTTTTTAATTAGTATGGAAAGTTGCATGATTTTGAATGTCATGCTTTGTATTATTTCCACATCTAGATTTGGTATCAGAAAATTGTATTTGGTCATCTTAGCAGTGACATGACCTAGCTTGGGGTTGGGTGCATTACAGTAACTAACATTTGAAATCAACATAGTTGTATTCAACCATTTATCTGTTAGAGTGTTTTTTTTATGTTCTTAGTTGTTTTTGTGCACAGTTAAAGTAGTTGCATTTATGTTTTTAATTAGTATGGACAGTTACATGAGTTTAAAATGTCATCTAACATTCGAAATCAACATAGTTACAATTAACCAACCAAAAAAAAATTACCTTGATACTACAACAACAAAAAGGTCGTTTCATCCCTTAATTGTACTTCCACTCACAATCCCTTTCTAGTGCCTTGAAGTCCACCCAAGAGCTCCTTCCCTCAAGATCAACCCAGTGATGATGTATATTTGTCACAACACCTGGTTGCATTTTAACCTCATGCCCAATTGAGCAAGGTTGATCTTGAGGGAAGGAGCTCTTGATTGAACTTCAAGGCACTAGAAAGGGATTTCAATCTTGCAATCCATTTCTAGTGCCTTGAAGTATTCTTAAGAGCTCCTTCCCTGATATAAACCCAGTGAAGATGCATGTTTGTTACAACACCTAATTTTTCAATCCCTTTCTAGTGACTTGAAGTCTTCTTAAGTTCTCCTTCCCCTGAGATCAACCCAATGAAGAGGCATGTTCAACACAACACTTGTTTGTAGTTTAACCTCATTTCCCAATAGAGAATGTATACAGGAATGACCATTTATGTTATTTATATGTGTATTATTATGTCATAAGACACTTATCATTGTAGAGATTATTTTCATGGATGGCATGTTTTTAACCTATGGATTGTTCATGGGCATGGGATGACCATTGGAGGTCTATCCAACGTTGATTTCATATGCCTTGAAGTTCATTATTTTAACAAGTGTGTAGTGTTTTGGATGAATCACCCATCTAATATGATCCTTTGTGTGGCCTTGGGGATATAGGGAAATAGTAGTGGGATGGAGTGCACCACCCGAGGAAACATATATTACCAATGATTCCAATGCATAAAAGATGACGAAGAATTTACAAGATTTAATTGAGGAAGACAAGAACCACATAGTGTTATATGCCCTATTTATCACTGGGTTTGCCAAATTTCTCTAGTGTATTCAATTAAATATCCTCTTCCTGTGTTTTCTTCTCTTATGGATGGTTTTCCATAGACATTCATGTATGATAATGAGAATTGTTGAAAAACAAAATTCAATTTTCTTAGTCTAGTAACCAAGGACACTTAGACATGTTGAAATATGGTAATTACTCTTGGTAATTAATGTTTTAGTTGTAGAAAGATGACCTTAGTAAACCTAGTTCTAGATAGTTCCTCTCTAGATCCTTCTTGAGAGTTATCCTAGGGTTCTCTAGAATAAATTTATGTGTGTGTGTGTGAATCAATGAACGCATATTTTCAAGCTTGATCATTTGATTGGTTGAGTTGTAGCTCATTCTTGTGTGTTTATTCATCTGTTAAGACATATATTGTTGTTAGTATTTCTATGCTCCCTCCATCAAATCAATATCAAAGCACCAAGTTGGAGCCTATTTATTGTTCCTATGATTGAGTAGCAAGAAATCGAGTAGGGAGAGCCTCCAACAGTCGTATTATTTACCCTAGCCATCATTTACTGGAATACGGAGAGTCATTTGAGCATGGTCTTGCAACGTGGTATTTGAATTTGCTCGCCCATACTTCCACCCATAATATCACGAATTTACATCTTAATATACTCTACAACCTCATGGCTTGTCTCAATCATTGGAGCACTTGAAGTTGGAGTTGATCAATTTGCAAGCTTGGAAGAGGTGGAGAATATATGTAAATAATGAGGGAAAAAAACGAAGAGAAGTGAGAATGTGAATAATTGGCATCTGGAATGTATGGTATTGAGAAAAAATAAAAATAAACCCTCAGCTAGTGATGGCTCGCAATAGTTAAAAAAAATGGTTGTCAAGGAGGTAAGTAGATTCTTTTGCAAGCAAGTGGCTTAAAAAATTTCAATTTTTTTTGTTGATAAAGAGGTCTAAAAGGTTGTCTTGTGTAAGATAGGGTTTTACTGGAGAAAATTCTGGAAAACATATCTTAGGTATTGAGGACTTTAGGTTTTAGTGTCATTCAACAAGAAATAGAGATAGATTCGAATTCAAAAAGACAGGTAATGGTAAAATTTTCCAGCAATTTCATTTAGTTTTCGTTTTCAACTGAAGGAAAAGGGTTTTATCTTGTTAAGAATCAAAATAAAAAAGGATTTGTTCAACAGTTATTATCTTCCACCACCTCCTATTTTTTGTGGTAAAAAATATGATTTTTGGGCCATTAAGATGAGACCCAAACTATGTGCAGAAGAGTTATTGGATATTGTGTTGAAAGGGTTTGAAGAACCCTCAAATCAGGAAGCCTATGAGATCATGATTCAATATCACAAGCATCAACTCATATAAAATAAGAAGGAGGATGTAATATCATTTTTTCTCATTCAACAAGGCTTGGATGAGAGAATTCTTCCCAAAATTGCAGCAACAACTAGGTCCAAGGAAGCTTGGGATATTTTGGAGATGGAATATAGTGAAAAGGGAAGAAACATTGATCAACATGAAGTAGAGTTACAAAGTGTTGTAGTTGTTGATGAAGTGATTGTTGTATTGATCTTGATTGGATCATTATATTGTTTTTCATTTGTCTTGATGCTTTTAGAGTGGAAAAAATTGGAGGAATCAACTTGCAGATTCATTTTGGTGGTAGGTCCCAGCTTGGAAAATTGGGGCTCAGAACCTTCTTGATCCATTTTGAGGAATTAAATGACATTTTTTGGGGGTTTGGGTGTCTAGATATTATTCCCACACCCTTGAAATTGTTTTACACTTCAATACCTTTCAAATGGTGCAGACCATGTGTCAATCAGAACTCATATGCAAAAGTTATGCCTCCTGCAAGTTGACATATCGTGTTGACTACCATGGTACAAGAGGATGACATGTCAAACCCCGTTACTCGTTCATATGGGGCTAGCCACATGAGTACTTTCATGAAGAATATTGAAGGTCCAAATAATTGTCACAATTGAAGGTTGAGGAAGTCAAAACCCTAACCCTAGATGGATATCAGGATATGTTAAATACTAGGCTACTAGGAGGAGAAGGGGTTGCATTCTATGTTAGTGTATTTTGTTCCATATTAGAGAAGAATAGCTAGGAGTGTGAAATTAAAGAGCATAAAAAAGGGGGTTAATTTTCTGTAGCAACCTAATAGGCTACAGATATCATATAACTCCATAGAGAGTGCCTTCTCCTTTGTACTTGCATTATTTCCATACCACAGAAAAGAGAGCATAGTCACATCACCTTCTATCTGGGTGTTCTCTCGTAAGGGTTTCCTAGAGAAAATATGTGTGTTATTTTGTGGATGGTGTGTGATTTAATTTCTTTGTTCTCTATTATATGCATTTTATCTATCTCAAGCATAAGTAGAAAATCAATAACTAAAGATTTTGAAATCTAATGAATTTAACCTTCATAGTGTAGATTTCAATTTTATTTATCATATTTGTTGTGACGAACTTTCTAGTGGAATATCCATGAAATTTTACAGATCAGTAACTGAAGAAACAAAAGAATTTTACATTGCAGAAATAATTGGAGAATCTATGGAAGAGCCTGTTGAAGAAGAAGAAGATAAACAAGACATAGAGATTGTAGTTGTTCTGAACACTGTAGAGATGTTTGTTGAAGAAATTGTGGAAGAAAAGGTGACTATGTACGAGATGAAAATTATGAGAATGGTAAATAAAGTGAAGCTCATTGTGTAGATACACATGTGGATGATGAAATTGAAGTTGAATATGAAAATGAAATTTTCTTCACAGTAGTAACAAAATCTGAGGAGAATATAGAAATAGAAGTTGTTGAAGACATGAATGAGGCTACAGTGAATGTTGAATTTGATTATGATGATGAATTTACATTTCTTTAGGAGTGGCTTGCAAATTCAAAGTATGATGAAGATGAAAGTGGGTATGTAAAACCTACCATAATTGTAGCAGAAGAAGGAACAAAAAAAAAAAAGGGAATCATCGTATTTGTTGAAGCTATTGCGGCAATGGAAGAGGTGAAAAAAGAAAATGAATATTTTTTTTTTTATCTTACAAAGGTTGATAGAAATGTGCAATCAGTAGAAGTTGAAGTACAAGAAGATGCGGAAGAAGAACTAGATGAAAAAGACAAAGAAGATGAGGAAATATTTGAGAAGAAGACTAGAGTAAAGATGAAACTGAAGAAGAAGATAAAGTATGTGGATTACAAATTTTGGAGCAAAAGGAAGAAAAAACTTGTAGAGAATATAGCTAAGGATAAGTTACACCAACATGAAGTAAATGAGGTAAAACAATTTTTTGAGTTGATATCAAGTGTTGTAAGCCTAGCTAATACTTAGACCAATTGACCATCATGTTTTGAATTTTGTAAGCTTGTAAAGGCATTGTCCATTATCAAAGTTGTAATGGTTAGTGTTAGAACTGTTCGCATTCGCAATTAAGGCGGGGTGTTGGAATATGGTAATTACTCATGTTAATTAATGTCTTAGTTTTAGAAATCTCTAGAAGAGTTGAGTTGTCAAGATTTACCTTAATAAACCTAATTTACCTTAAATAATATTTTTAGGGTTGATCATCTGATTGGTTAAGCTATAACTCATTCTTGTGTGGTTATTCATATGTTAATATAGTTGTAGTTGTTAGTATTTCTCTACTCCCTTCATCAATACAACTTGCAATTAGACTTCTATTTAGTTCTTCCTTATTGGGTTTTTTATTATGAGATTCTAGGATTTCACAGTCTACATTTCATGTGAAAAGATTGATTCAATGAGAATTAATCCTTTATCCCTAGTTGGAAAATACTACCAAATTGTATTTATTCTCTATAATGGAGGAAATGGTTGTATTTAGAGTTTCTGTTGCATTCACTAGTTATTACAATGTCTCTTGTAGTGTCCCTGATCTGGAACCCTTTGTAATTGTACATATAGGCTAGTGAGTTGAATTGGTACCAAGTTTAAATGTAATGTATATATAGGCTGGTGATTTGTTGACACATGGTTATGGTGTTTTGTGCATCATAGTAAGTGCGCAGAGAATTGTTACAAAGACAGGGTGCACACATTTTGTGTGTTGCGCTCACCTGGGTAAGTGCACACATTGCACTATGTGGTGTGCACTTGGGTTAGTGCACGGAAATGAATAGATATGTATGGAGGCCAGAGAGCCTGTGTGATTATGAGGATGGTGAGATTGGATGAAGATAGGCCATTGCACCTATCCATGCAATTATAATAATGATTTTAATGTATTTTGGCATTGTTGCGCGCTGACTCACTCAAATGAAAAGAGATGGGGGGCCTACTCCATTGGAAAAGGAGAAAAAAGTGGGTGAGTCGTAAGTCTTAGGAAATATTTTATAATAATTCCGGAAAAAGTGTAATGTCATATATATTATTATTTTATCCTAAGTTTCCAAGGATAGGTAATGAGTCACCAAGTGGATTAAATCTACTTTTGGAAGTGTTAAGTGTCAATTGGAAGGCATGCGACATATATTGTTGGCCTTAATGTATTTTGGGAATGATTATTATTATTATTATTTCATTATTACTCGTGGAAGCTTTGGTGAGCAGAACGGGATTGAACGGTATCAAAAATATGATTATTACCTTATCTACACAAAGAATATTGTAAGGAGTGGTGGGCTATAATCAGAGATACTATAAAATATTCGGGTTGACATACCATGAGCAGTCTCTCTAGGGGAGAGACTAGTTGTTGTGGAGTGGTTGTCAGACCTATGGGCATACTCTCCAGGTGAGCGTTTTGCTGAGATTTTTTCCCTGGTGTGTTGAGAATTAGTCGCAGGGCTCAAAGACTTCATATCTGGCCTATTGATGGTAAACTTGGCAAGGAAAGTGGGGCAGCCAAAGGAATGTTGAGAAAAGAAGGGACATACTTCCTTGGGTGTGATAGATGCATGGGGAATGGAAGACTATGGACTAGATGCAGTAGTGGGCACCTAGGATTGAGTAATTCTGTTGAGTTTCAAACCATAGCTTGTTGCTAAGAATCATTTTTTCCTGATGGAGTTGAGCCCCAACTCGAGGGTGACATGTTGCTGAAAGCTTATGAGAAACAACATCTATGGTTGGGAGGAACATCTAAGTCAAGGCCGCAGTTAGTGACTTTCATTTAAGATAAGTGTTCCTTATGTACTTGCCTTATTTAGTATTGTATGCATATTTGACTACGTTTGATATGGGTCAAATTCTTGTATGTGTTACATATAAGTATTTACTATTATTTTGTGTGGCATGCCCATGTAAGTATGGTGTTTTCAGCCTTTAATAGTAGTTGTACATGAGTATGTCAATGGATGGTATCCTTTCCTGCTAAGTTTAACTTTTTGTTTTGGTTATGAGCCATCAAGAAGAGGATTGAGTGGTCGGGTGCGTGGGATTGTATCCTATGTGCTTCAAAAGGATGGAACTTGTGTGTGTGGTTAAGGAATTAGATCCTGCATACAATAATAATAGAAGTGGTGCATGGTGGTGCATGGCACCCAGATGGTTGTGCCCACATTTGTACTGTGGGTTCTGTATGTTGGTGCACACAATTTTTTGATTTAATTTTGTTGCTTAAGGTTGTATTAAAATAATTTTTTTCTTTTGTTGTTATAAGTCATGTGGAGTGACTCAATTGGGATGAGTGTGTACCTCAAGTGATATTGTTTGGACTTGTGTGTAAATTAGAAACTGCGCAGTGAAATTTTAGAGTATCATTGCTCAGTAATATGTTGGGGATGTTATAGTTTGGTATCAGAGCTTTATAAAAATGTTTTATGGAGCAGCATGGCCCAACTTGGGTGGTTGGGGATGTTATATCTCTAGATTATCATTATATCAAACCCACTTCATATATTTTTGTGGAGTTGTACACAGTTGGGTTCCTGCCAAACCCACCTGCAATTATGCTACCTTCGTCCTTCCTAAGGTATTGAGGTGCAATGGTATAGTGTCTCTACTCTTACCCAACTATTATGTGTAGAAAATCATACCCAGATCAACTTCCATTTCTGGAATGATATGGCAAAAAAAAAACTAGGTCCATTTTTTCATTTATGGGCTCATACCCAAGTTCATTTCCATTTCTGGGTAGGTGTAGAAATCATAAAAGAAAATATCGCCCAACTCTATTTTAATTACTGGGTTATTGCAAAATTCTACTCAAATCAGTTTTCACAGTTGGGTTGGTCTTAAAATGATGATAACACTAGTTTTTGTTATTCTTTGTTACCAACTTATACTTATTTTATAGCATTGGTAGAAATGGATTTTTATATGTTTTTTATTTATTTTTACTTTCTTAATATAAATTAATGGTTCTCGATTGATTCTATTACAATGAGTAGTGCATTACGTGTTATAGGTCCACTATTATAGTAGTGGAAGTCCAAATTCAGAGGGTTTTGACTGTATTTTGAGATGGTGGATGAGTCGATGTAGTTGCTACCAATGCACTCAAAATATGTAGCATATCCAGTAGGCTTTTATTTCCTATTTAGGTGGTGGTTGGGGTTAAGGAATAAATTAGGGAGAAGAATATTTTTTTCTACTGCCTCGAGAGAATATTTTTAGGTTCATAGCTCAGGGGCAGTAGCAGCAGTAAAATTTTCATGATATTTCAATTTATATTTATATTAGGTTGGTCCTTCTCAAAAAAATCATAGCTTGGTTTGGCCCTAGTTTCAAGTCACCTATATAAACATTGATCACCTTGTTTTATGGTGTGTCAATGTGATTGTGCTTCCAAGTCTAGTGGGTGTGTGTAGCACATCCACATGATTCTCTAGTCATAAAGTAGAGGGAACTTTTTCTCTTTTAATCCTACAAGAGATGCTGATCCAATCCAATGGCATACATGAAATCCTTTAAGATGCATAAATATATTGTATCAATGTAGAATTACAAGCCAATATTATTGTTTTACTCCTATGAAACATGTGTTTAGCCAATTGTGAACGATCAAATAATTGTAAACAAAGAATGGATTGTAAAAGAATATTTTTTGAAATTTGATTGTTTTCCTTGTTCTTATGCATTTAAGAAGCTATAGAATGGCTTATCAATGTTTAATGTTACAAACTAAAATAAAAAAGATTTTTGGAAGATTGTTTTTTTATGTTAGTGTAATTTCACTGTTTGTTTTTTAGCCAATCACTTGCTTGTCTATGTAATTAATGTGTTATCCACTTGCAATAAAAATCAATAATAGGCTTGAAAAAATGTTTCATCTAGGCCTAGTGAGGAGATTGATGTCACCAAACCATTAAAACTAGGAAGGTGTTACTTAAGATCATTGAAATTAAAAAATTCAACCTTATATCATGAACAAAATGTGATTGGTGATTCTCGTTGTCATCCAAAATTGGGCAATACCCCTCTTCAAGCATTTGCATCAAGTGGACAACATTATGAAAGTAGTGTAGTGTACTTTCTTTGGTCTCCATCAAATGCATCAAACTTGGCATAATGATACTATTGAGGATGTTGATTAATTGGGTTGGTTGTTATTGATTTCAACCCTTGAAGAAAGTCTGGTAGCGAATTCTGGTAGCACAAAGATTTGGGTAATGGACCCAAGTTTGTTTGATGTATAATGGTATTAGTTTTTATAGATTTACAGGTAAGACTATTCTAGATGGATAGTACATTTCATGCCATTTCCGGTGGTGTGTGGAACGTCACATAACTCCTCATGGTTTGAGAGTTATGGCCTCACGAAGTTGAAGGGCCCTCATATGTTTGGCTTGAAACCCCAAAAGGTCAAAGAAGACAAAGTGCTTGCAAAGAACAAATTATTTAAATAATAAAGTGAAGTGACAAAGTCAAAGAGGATTATTTAAATAATAAAGTGAAGTGACAAAATCAAAGAGGATTATTTAAATAATAAAGTGAAGTGACAAAGTGAAGGAGGATTATTTAAAAATAAAGTAAATAGAGAACTTTCTAATTATGGA
This sequence comes from Picea sitchensis, assembly GCA_010110895.2. NCBI lineage: Eukaryota > Viridiplantae > Streptophyta > Pinopsida > Pinales > Pinaceae > Picea > Picea sitchensis. The sequence goes on along the minus strand of SNQJ01S0044584.1, from coordinate 51,219 downwards.
AAGTGGTTATAAGAAGGTTAACCCTAAAATGAGGAAAATGGGCTAAGTGGTCAAGTGTCTATTGGATACATGGACAAGTGGCAAATTGGGAAAAGTTGGACATAGGTGACTATGTGGACAAAGTGGCTATGTGGACAAAGTGGCCTAGAATATGCTTCTAATGAAGCTACTTGGAGAGTATAAATAAGAGGCAAGGCTCTCTCATTTTAATCACACTTGAGAATATTGAATATCTATAGGTGACTGAGTTAACCAAAGGATATCTAAGCCAAAATTAGAGGGAAGGTGAAGTAAAGAAGGTTGAAATTCAAGGGAGGATAAATTATTTTGATGATGCTTTCTAAGGTATGTTATTTACAGGTCATCTCACCATTTTAGCAATAAATATTTTTCTATAATGATTCAGACTGTGAAATTGGGAGTCCATTGAGGAAACATATCCAGGTAGTTGTGGTACAACTTTCATCTTGTGGGTCGTTTTATTTTTGGATTTACACTCCGTGGAAAATAGGGTTTGTGGCTAGTCCTGAAAATAGTCTAAAACAAGTGTTTCGGTTAAAAATGTCATAACTTAGTAAGACAAATTTAGTAAGACAAAATGTGTTGGTTAGAGTGTATAGTTTTTAGTATTCTTTGTAAAATTTTCAAATCCATACAATGAATATTTCATGTGAGGCACACTCTACAAGTTCGCTCTCTAGAATAAGCCGAAATTCAACAAGGTATGCCATTTTTGCTATAACTCCTTTTCTGAGAGGTTCCAAGTAGTGACACATGGAGGAATTGCATAAACATACTGGAGAAATGTGTGTACTATTTTCATATCTTTATTCATTACAGGTACATAGTTATGATTATTTCAAGTTAGGGTTGTTGACTAATCCAAAACTAGTCATGTGAGACTAAAGTAAAGTTTGATGAAAATGCTAGTCTCTTGTTGTTAAAGTTAGGGAAGGTTTGCAGGTTGAGGTACAGGTTGGTGCATGGTTGATGCACTTGTTTATGGTACAGGTTGATTACAGGTTGAGGTATAGGTTGATGCATGGTTCAGGTTATTGGTATAGGTTGTTTGGTGCAGGTTGATTGGTACAGGTTTACAACAGTATATCTCAGAGTGATAGTGTGATAGTGGTTCCATCATTCTATTTACATTTTAGGGTGTTTGGATGGGGCAAGGAAAGTTGGTTGTAGCCACATTCTAATTGTAGTCGGAGAACATAAGGGGTTGTAGCCCCCTTCTAGTTGTAGCCAGAGAATTGGGGAGTTGGAGCTTCCCTCAAATTGTAGCCTGAAAAACTAGGGGGTTGGAGCCTCCTTACAATTTTTGTTAACGTTTAAGCCATTATTATAGATGTTTTCATTTCATTAGATAACAATAGCATAATCCAAGATCACTGAGAAATACACAATCACAAGAGACACAACATTTATCTTGGGAAACCCTCTAGGGGAAGAAAACCCAACAAAACTTCCTT
>SNQJ01S0044584.1:0-42994 GCA_010110895.2 Picea sitchensis | reverse complement strand
TATGTGTGTAAATTAAAGAAGGCCTTGTATGGTCTAAAACAATATCCTAGAGCATGGTACTCTAGACTAGATAAATATTTACAACAGGAAGGGTTCAGAAAAGGAAGTGCAGACAACAACCTCTATATCAAGGTAACTCAAGATATTACTTTATTAATTGAAGTTTATGTTGTTGATATTATTTTTGGAAGTACTAATGACAGGTTAAGCCATAAATTTGCAAAGGACATGCATAATGAATTTGAAATGTCATTACTTGGAGAATTATCCTTCTTTTTGGGTCTTCAGATATGTCAAAGCAACCAAGGAATTTTTATTTCTCAAACCAAGTATATCAAAGAAATGTTAAAGAGGTTATGAATGGAAGATTGCAAATCAATTATCACTCCCATGCAAACCAGTTGCAAGTTGAGGAAAAATGATGATTCAAATTCTATAGATCAGAGGCAATGCAGGTCAATGATTGGTAGCCTACTATATGGGACAACATCCAGACTAGATGTAATGCAGGCAATTGGATAGGTGGCACGATTTCAAATAGCACCAAAGGAATCACATGTATTGGCAGTGAAGAGGATTTCCAGATATCTCAAAGGAAAAGAAGAGTTTGGATTATGGTATCTAGAAGGAAAGGATCTATCACTTATTGCCTACACATATGCAGATTGGGTAGGTTGCATTGATGACCGATGAAGCACCAGTGGAGCAATGTTCTACTTGGTTGAGTGTTTAGTATCATGGTTAAGCAAGAAACAATCATCAGTATCTTTATCTATAGCCGAGGCAGAGTATATTGCAATAGAAACATGTTGTACACAAGTTCTATGGATGAAAAAAACTCTGACAGATATACAGGTTGAGTATGATGAGCCCATTCCAATCTATTATGATAATACAAGCACCATTAGTATCTCAAAGAACCCAGTGATGCACTCCCATACAAATCATGTTCCAATAAAGTATCACTTTTTACGAGAACATGTTGCAGAAAAGAACATCAGAGTTGAATATGTGGGCACAAAAGAACAAGTGGCAAACATCTTTACAAAACCGCTTCCATGGGAAGCCTTTGAGTATCTTCTCTAGAGACTCAGAATTATTTCTACTCCAAAATGAATTCTTTTGAATGCTTGTATTATATGTCTTAGATGTACACGAGGAAGAACCGGAAAGAGGATAGTTCGGGTTGGGAGGTCAGACGAGTCAATTAGGGGGAGCAGCCCCGAATAGATACCTTTTCCATTGATGACAAAGGGGGAGATAATTATCAGATGCAAAGGACAGAGGCATGGTTCCAGGGAGAGCATTAGTCACAAATATGCAGGCATGGTTCTAGGGGGAGCATGAGTAATATAATTTTAGTATTGCATCAAAGTGTTGCCATCAATGCCAAAGGGGGATATTGTTGATTAATTGGGTTGGTTGTCATTGATGTCAACCCTTGAATAAAGTCTGATAGTGAAGTACGGTAGCACAAAGGTTTGGGTAATGGACCCAAGTTTGTTTGATGTATAATGGTATGAGTTTTGATATATTTGCAGGTAAGACTATTCTAGATGGATAGTACATACCATGCCATTTCCGGTGGTATGTGGAATGCCACATAACACCTCACGGTTTGATATTTATGGCCTTACTAAGTTGAAGGACTCTCATATGATTGGCTTGAAACCCCAAAAGGTCAAAGAAGTCAAAGTGATTGCAAAGAAAAAATTATTTAAATAATAAAGTGAAGTGACAAAGTCAAAGAGGATTATTTAAATAATAAAGTGAAGTGACAAAATAAAAAAGGATTATTTAAATAATAAAGTGAAGTGACACAGTCAAGGAGGATTATTTAAATAATAAAGTGAAGTGACAAATTCAAGGAGGATTATTTAAATAATAAAGTAAATATAGAACTTTCTAATTATGGAAAGTGGTTATAAGAAGGTTAACCCTAAAATGAGGAAAATGGGTTAAGTGGTCAAGTGGCTATTGGATACATGGAAAAGTGATAAATTGAGAAAAGTTGGACATAGGTGATTATGTGGACAAAGTGGCCTAGAAGATGCTTCTAAGGAAACTACTTAGAGAGTATAAATAAGAGGCAAGGCTAGTCCTGAAACTAGTCTAAAACAGGTGTTTCAGGTAAAAACATCATAAATTCTTCATAACATATCCACATTCAATAAGACTAAATGTGTTGGTTAGAATACATTCTATAGTATTCTGTGTAAAATTTTCATATCCATACAACAAATATTATGTGCAGGGCACACTCTACAAGTTCACTCTCTAGAATAAGCCAAAATTCAACAAGGTATGCCATTTTTGCTATAACTCCTTTTATGAGAGGTTTCAAGTAGTGAAACCTAGAGGAATTTTATAAAATACACTGAATAACATTGTGTACTATTTTCATATCTTTAGTCATTACAGGTACATAGTTATGATTATTTCAAGTTAGGGTTGCTGACTAATACAAAACTAGTCATGTGAGACTAAAGTAAAGTTTGATCAAAATGCCAGTCTCTTGTTGTTAAAGTTAAGGAAGGTTTGCAGGTTTAGGTACAAGTTGGTGCATGGTTGATGCACTTTTTTATGGTACAGGTTGATTACAGGTTGAGGTACAGGTTGATGCATGGTTGATGCATGGTCTAGGCTATTGGTACAGGTTGTTTGGTGTAGGTTGATTGGTACCGGTTTACAACAGTATATCTCACAATGATAGTGTGACAGTGGTTCCATCATTCTAATTATATTTCAAGATGGTTGGATGGGGAAAGGAAAGGTGGTTGTAGCCACCTTCCAATTGTAGCCGAAGAACATAGGGGGTTGTAGCCTCCTTCTAGTTGTAGCTAGAGAATTGGGGAGTTGGAGATTCTCTCAGGTTGTAGCCTGAGAAACTAGGGGATTGAAGCCTCCTTCTAGTTGCAGCTGGGAAAAAAAGGAAGTTGGTGCTTCCAATGAATGTAATTCTTCAAGACATATAAGAAAAAAAATTATGTGGTTTTCTCTAGCTTTGGGTTTCCACGTAAAAACATGGGTGTACTGTGTATGTGTATGATTGTTCATTTGTTCATTGTTTATTTACTTTGCAAATATTGGATGATAATGCTGCATTGATATAACACTTGCATTATATGCTTAAAAATGATCAAATTTCTCTATTAGAGATTCATGCCCCCCGCCCCTCTCAGTAATCCAACAAAGGAGAGGGTAGCTTGTTTTTCTAATGTTAAAAAAGAAGTAGATTCAAAATCATCAAATCACCTACAAATCAAACATCAATCTATCGCATTGCTTCAATTGATGACAATCTAACCAATTCATAGAAATTACTGCATCGTTATAGCCTTGGGACTACAATTGGTTTTCACCTTAAACAAGGGGCATTGGAAAAAATTCATGTTATTATCATGCTTGTCACCAGAAAGGTGCATGAGTAGTGTCATTTTTATTTCCAAAGGCTCCTTTATATTCTTGAGGTGTGAACTCAAAGCCTTTGTAGTTACTAGGCACGGGTTTCCCTTTCTTGAAATACAACATATTCTTTCGATTCAACTATTAATTTATTGTTGTAATGTCCTTTCTCACTAATTTTTTAGTTCAAGTATATTTTCTTGATGTTTCTACATGTGGATTTCTTGTGTTTTTAGTTGTTCCATCCTTTTGTGCACATCTAATCAAGACCGTAGAGATTTTCAAATCTTAAGATTTCCTATAAATTTCTTACCCATTGTGTCAAGTTCATTAGAGTCAGTGTATTATGTAGAGCCATGTTGAAATAAACTTGTTCTGTTTCTAAATCAATCTACTCATTGTGATCAATTATTTGCAATTGGGGTATTGTGATTTTGCTTTTAGTCTAGAGACCATGAATTTATTGGGATTATTGTAGGTTTATTTGAGTCACGTTTGAGCTATTTGAAATTCTTATCTAGAAAATTGAGCAAATATTTCACTGAGTTGAAAACATTGAGAATGGGAAGAGACAAGGCATTGTGTTTAAAAAGGGAAAATAAGCTCAGGAAGACACCACAATGATAACACGTTCTAAAATGGAGAATTCTTTTTGGAACACAAGTGGACAAGTTGAACAAGCCAATTAAATTGTAAGAAGGCATGACACTAAGAACACGGAGGTGAGGATTGGTATAGAAGCATCCAAATTGAGTGTAACATACTTTGTTGCAACATGTCAAGAGATTGTAAAGAGGGAGACAAAGCGTTTAAAGAGGTATCAAGATTTAGAGAAATAAGAGTCCAATCTCTAGGATGAAATTTTGGAAGAGAAAAAAAAGATTGCTCAACTGCAACAATAGTTATATCTCACATTCATAAAGAAATTGAGGTGAGAGCATATTCAAATGTTTCACATGGTGCATTATATCACACTGAATTATTTATTGTTTTTTTTTGGTCGAACATGGAAACTTTGATATCACTAGCACATATGCTACATGTGATAAATTTATATGAACAATATGTAACTTGTCTCTTATTGAATGACACAGAAAAAATGGAATCAAGAAAAGAAAGCTAAACAAGTGGAAATTGCATGAGTAGAGAAATAAATAAGAGAAAATAAGGGAGGAGGCGTTGCATATAAAACTAGAAATAGTTTTTCAACAAAAATGCATTGGTTATCTATAACAACAAACTCATTGGGTATTTACAACAACAACTTGAATATATCTTCAATCATTATGCATGGGAAACACATCATAAATATTGAATATCATTAGAAAATATTATCCAGTGACAATATAGAGTACCTAAGGAAAAATCAAAACTTATTTCTAATGAGAGGAGAGAGTCCAAGGGGGGAAAAAACTTCGTGAACTGAAAAAATGGAGGGGACTCCAATGGAACATTTGACCAAAAAACTGAAAGATTTGAATGACCTAAGCCAATATTTGATTTGAATGAACTTGATTTTCCATTGTTAATTAGGTTTTGCTAGGGTGGTTAGGAAGATTTTTTTATCTTTCTTACTTGGGTTCAATTCTTGTAAGTAACATGTTGAACTCATTAATGAATATATTGTTGTAATGGCTTCTAGCCTTTTTGTTGATCAACCTTGTACCCAAACTATATAACATGTAAAAAAAAAACTTGATTTAACAACCATTTGAATTTAGATAGAGACACTTAACTATCAGATGTGATGTATTGTCCAGGATATGCACAATTAGAGTTGTGATGCCCACAAATTTGAATGGATAGCAGTGATTTCAAACAACCACATGACCCCACAATGGCATGATCCTCCACAATGCCTGATACAGATAGAAATGTGTCTATCTTAGTTGTATATGACCAAAAAGGGGCCATAGTATAACGTTCTATTTTTGGAGGATATTTTCCATTTAATTTTGCCCAAAATCGGGTAAGAGATTCTTGGATATGAAAATTTGAGTGGTTAATTCTATGTAATCCAAGTGTCTCCGAAGTTTTACAGAAATCTGAATCTATTTATGCATTTAGAAATGCAATTTAAACAACAGAAAATTGAAATGTTGCCAAGATTTATATCCCCAAATTCTAGTGAAAATGGCCAAAACTTAGAACAATAACCAAAAAAAATTATAATTAATATAATTGAGACCAATTACAATGGTTGGTTCTTGTTATTTTAAATTGAATTCTGAATTTTTTTTGCCTACCTCTGCTAGTACAATTATTCTTCTTTTTCAAGCTCTCACTGCTAGCGGGAAAATACCCCCTTTAACTATACAAGGCTATAAGATTTAGACAGAGCGGATGACCATATAAAATTCAATCTATTTTATATTCTACCCCAAACATACCAAAACAAATGAAAAGAAAGCAATGGGAGAGAAGATCGGTAACTGTACCTTTTATCCCATGTCTGGTGATGATCTCCTCAAGCTCTATAGTTCTAACAACTGCACGTCTTCTCCCAAGGTTGACCTGCATCCAAAACTAGGAAAAAAAGGACTACAAGCATGCTACTTATATTCATGAGTTAGGGTTAGATATCAAATGTTATGTATGAATCAAAGAAAATACACAAAACATCATCATTTGGGATAGGGAAAAGAAACTCTTTTATTCATCAAACAAAGACTAAAACTTACAATTGGTGTCGGCCATCGTTCTGCGAACTTGGTCTGGGCTCCTATTTACAATGCTCCAAGTGCACCTTCAATAGGCCTCTATCCTCAATATTCTTATCACCTTAAGGGAAGGGAATGGATTGAATGGAGGAAGAAGGGGCTGATGTGGGAATGTTGAGGCAATATCTCACAAAAGGGTAGCAAAATCTTGGGCAAGGAAGGGAAGTGAAATTGAGAAGAGTTCCATTGTTATTATGCTTGGATGTGAAATGAGACCCCAACAAATCCTTTAATATGAAAAAAGTATGGTTATTCGGTTGGATGACAAGATATAGCAGGTGAATTGGTTAGGAAACCTCCAACAACCCTTGAATTTCACAGAATTCCTTACAACATTTTAATTTTTGAAAATTTTGCAAGCATACGTGGGTTGTTTATTGTGCATAAAGCGTATGTACATGAGTTTTCAAGCATGCAACAAGTGTATGCACATGTGATGTAGTGGTGCAGGGTGCGTACATGCTCTAAAAATGGTTTTTTAAGAAGAGTTACTCAGTGGTGCTTTGGAAAAATATGCAAGTAAGAGGTCCAAATCCATGTATGTATGAATATGGAATTTTAGGGTTATAACAAATGCCCCCTAATGTGTGAGGTCAAAAGAGTAACTAATGGACGAAATACATTACAACAACTTCACCAATGTACCAAATCGAGTGAGCCTGGGACCATAGTACAGGAGGTGCCATCTGCAAAACAACAATTGTCTCTCTGAGGCAAGCATACCCATGCTCGAGATGAATTAAATCATGGGTGCCAATGAAATACACTGCAGATCCATGTCATATAACTATATAAAGTGTAGCTGTGAGAAATACATGGCAGATCTACATCTCAAAATTATTCAAAGATATACAAGTATAGTATGTATATTCCAGAAGCTAATGACGTCTGTGGTTGGAGATGAGGCCTTCATAGCTCAAGAAACAACTTCAAGATATTCAAAACTTGGGGAGAAGTACAATGGGACTGTATAACTCACTACCCTAAGGTCTTCGATAATCCGTCGAGAAAAGATAGGAGTATCTTGATGATTAGGTAGAGGACTTCGTCGATTTTGAATATGGACTTGACTGGACCCTGGGGATGGTCGACTCATGAAGTCAAGAGACAAACTGTAGAGAGTCTGACTCAGGTTGGGTAAAAATTCCCTTGGACAAAAGCATAAAATATTATCAGACTCAGGCAGCATGACATTGACATAAGTTTACGATGCAGGAGGAAACGTCAACTCTCCATGTGTTTGGAAGAGTAACCAAACAGAGGAGTGCAGAGGAAATCATTAACTTCCATTTGTTTGTAAGAGTAACCAAATGTAGGAGGACACATCTCTATGTAGAGAGAAAAAACTTCCTAAATTCATACTAAAAACCCAATTCGTTTGAGACAAAGACTCAAAAAATTAGTGCTTTGTCCAAGGGCAACAATCTTGCTGCCAAAAAAGAGAATGTATATTTCCCGTCCCCTCTTTTTGGAATATTTGATTTTTTTTCTTTTTCAATTTTTTAAGTGCTTGAAAAAGAATAAAAGAATGTTATGTCACAAAGGAGGAACAAGTGTCATGAAAAGAAAACTAGCTCTAAGCGCATGGAACACACTAATTCTCATGGCAAGGAGACATGTGCAGGATAAGGACACTCAGGGAAAATTCTTCCATGGGTCAAGGTGTCAAGTCGCAAAGGCAAGAAGTGTTGTAAGGCTTGCATATAAGGATTGCTTCAAAGATTCAGTTGAGAGAAACATGGAGTCAGCATTAGGCCAAAGACACAAGATGAGACTCGCAAATGCGATTAAGCAAGGCACAATGAGACCCCTTCTATGTATTTTTTACGAGCCCAGAGAAGGTAAGATCGGTATTTTCTTCACGTTTAGAGAGTCTGAAAAAATGAAAAAGAAGACTCCAGGGAATACATTTTTTGGAAATAATCTAGTCGGTTTGAAAAATGGTTAAACTTGCACTGAAAATACCTCTATTCAAAACCATTTTAACAAGTGTGACAAAGACAAGATCACTTGGCAATATTTTCAATTTTATGGAGTCTGAAAAGAGCTTAAGTATGGACTCATGACCTTTTTTCTGAGTTTAGTCTCCTTAGCCCAAAAAATTATAAAAGTAACTGAGAAGAACTCTCCCGGTGAGACGAACCTCCCGAGGCGTACCTTTTTCAGCTATAATCTACATGATGGAAAAGGGGTTAAACTTGTGCCATTAGATGTTCTTTTGGACCAATTTAATGAGTGTGAAGGAACAAGGTCACTCGATGATACTTTTAATTTTAGGGAGTCTGAAAAGATCTTAACTATGGACTCTGGGGGAGGGGTTCCTTTTTCGTAAGTAATCTCCAAGGCCCGAAAAAGGTGATAAACCAAAACCAAGGAGAATGTTCATTTTTCGAAGATTTATTCCCTCAAGCCCAAAAAAGGGGTAAACTTACTCCGAGAATACTCTTCTAGTGAACCAAAGTTCCTATAGCATACCTTTATTCGTAAAATTAGCCATCCGGACTGAAAAAGGGGTAAACAACCACCGAATATATGTGCCTTCAAATTTGATTTTGGTGAGTGTGAAGGACAACAAGATCGTTCAACAATATTTTAATTTTTAGAGAGTCTGAAAAGGGATTAAAGAAGACTCCATGGGGCTACTTTTCTCAAGTAATCTAGACGATATCGAAAATAATAAATACATTATTGTTGGATGTTTCTTTTGAATTTCAAAGTGAGCTTGAAAGACAACAAAGCATGCTCATTAGGGAGTCCCAAGGGTAAGGACAAGAATGATGATTAACAAAAGAATGAGGCTTCAATATGTAATCATGACGGGACTAACAAGGACTCCCAAGCCTATAGTAAAAACTGACATTATGGATGCCAAAATGAAACAAAGGATATACCTAGGGCATCGATGTAGAGGTAGGATCTACCACCTAATTACGACACTTCTAAAGCAGCAGAGAAGGTTCTATGTCACACTTTAGTGGGGTCGATCCTAAGGCCAAATGAATCAGGAAACTAATAATGCAAAAATGCAAGTAGGGAAAAATATAACCTATATGCCAGTTTCGAGGTCAATACCTGTTAGAACTGATCGATACGATTAAAAAATGTCAAAATAAATGTCTCCAAGATCATGTATATAAGGCCAATAACACTCATCTAGAAGTTAATAAATCCAATACATATAGAAACTTTGGAAAATAAGAGGTGCTATTGAATACAAAACTTGAAAACAACAAACCTGGACTATATAATATGTACAAGGTACTTCATAGCCTTACGGATCATGCATGGTAGTATTTCAGGTAGAGCCCACTACTAGGTTTTGACCAAGAGTCACTTTGATAGTCAACCTGAAAATTCTCCCAAAAGGGAAGAAAACACAAACCACAGTGCAAGTCTTCCCATGGTATAGAAACCATATTGATGGCTTCAAGGATAGCCTCATCCAAAGGCAATTCAAAATCCAAGAAATTACATGAATGAGGAGGCTCAACACTCCTAAAGGGTGAGGTAAACTGACCATATTCCATATGATGATGGAGTTTCTAGCTAGGACTTGCAGAGTCTATCAACGAAGAATCACAAGCACGAGGGATTGAGGATCTACAAACAGTGAGATCAGACTCAAAAGGAGACTCAAGATCACTCAGACCAAGAGGGGGACGCAAGGGCTCCCATTCCCCCATTGGATAAACCAATGGATCAATTGTTGATACCAAGTCTCAAGAAGAATAACATGAGTGAACAAATTCCTTCTTAGAAGCAATTGAATAATGAGGATAAGATGCCACATAATTTACCTATGGCGGGGTAGAGTCTACATGAATACTAGGAAAATATAAAGGGGTATCCTGAACTAAAATCGAATTAGGATGGTGATTATCAGATTCCAGCTAGTCGATAGTGACAATTCTTCCATTGTGATGGAAATGCATCACTCGAAAGAGTGTAGACACCACATCGTTCATAGCATATACATAATCATGCTCAAGAAGCATATTGAAATCTAATGAGCCTTGCACCACTATAACATTGACACGGATAGTCTTCCCACCTAACGAGATAGGAAACTCAGGAATGACCCCCAAATATTCACTAGGACGTCTATCAAAATCCAGCAACTCATGTGAAGTGGACACAAGCTCGGGAGAACCCAAATATTTCCAAGTCAAGGAGGATAAAATACTTGTGAAGGCTCCTTCATCTACAATACATAGGTAAATGTTATTTGAATTAACTTCAACCCTTATTTGAAAGGGTGAAGAAGAAGGAGGACAAGGCTCAACAAGGTCATTCCAATCAAAGGAAACCATTGTAGGGCTTGGAGGGGGTTTGCTCGAAGTGAGTGGAATGCCCCCTTTTTTCTGAAAGTACTGAACTAGAAATGCTAAAAAAATAGTTGGTAGAAACATCACTCCCTAAGAGAATAGTGAGATCGGCCGAAGGTTACATCGACATGACCACTTTGGTAGACTTGACACTCTCCAAGAGAAGAGTGGAATCAGGCAAAGATTGTATCAGTGTGACCACTTTCTCAACCACTAGTTGAATAGGTTGTGAGACAACATGGTCTAAAGGCACATCACCCCCCAAAATGGAAGTGGGATCGGTCAAATATTGCATCAACACGACCACTTTCTCAACCACTGGTTGAATAGGTTGTGAGGGAACCTCAGAAGACTCAGAATCATAAGAGCTTGCAGACAGGGACCAGAATATTCTTACCTCTAGAAGGCTAGGGCATAAATGAGTAAGGTGATCTCCCTTGCAAATATTACGAGGGAACTTAGGCTTATGTCCTATCCATCTAGGTTTCTCAACAGAATCAATGCCCCTAGCATGACTAGCAGTAGTTGGTTGCACATCTCCAACATGGCTTGCATAGGTTGGTGATTGGTCGATAACATGACTTGCATAGGCTATAGACCTATTACCAGTATGACTAGTAGTGACTGGACTTTTTCCCTCAACATGAATTGTAGAGGCTAGGTGTTGGTCTTCAACATGAATTTTTTAGGTACCTAACCCCTCACGTAGGTAGAATAATATATTTCCATGTAATAAAGGTCAATATTAATAAGGCCTAGCAATAGGGAAGAATAACTCCAATGTAATAAAACCTAATAGAAGCTTTCTCTTCTAGAAGGATATTCCTCTAGATGGTTCTTTTGATAGACATGTTTAGTATAAATAGTAGTCGAGGGTATGAGAACTTTTTTCTTAGATATTATTGTAATAGGGCTCTGCTCTGTTGGAGGTTCCCCCTCAAAGAGGCAAGTGAACATTGCTCTCAGTAATCAAAGTGTTATTTATGGTATTATTCTGGTATCATTTTGGTATTATTGTGGTGTTTTTCTGGTTATATTGTTGTTCATCTGCCATTTCTAGCTATTTATTTATGTTCTGTATACTTTTTTATATCTGGAATATTACAAGTGGTATTAGAGCACCTTCCTCGACAGAAAATTGTGGGTTAATTTTTTTTAGGGTAGAGAGGTATTATGATGTCTTTAATCTACATAGATCTATCGTTAAGCACATAAACCCGTGGTTGGGGATTCATACACACAAGAAATACAAGTGGTACTTAAGTGCACATCTGTTGGCCACCCTTGTAACCCCTGTTGGTACCCCTTCGAGTGGTAGCACATCAGAAAGTACCTATATATGTATCGTCCTAGATCTCCTGAACCCTCCATAGATAAATCTCTAGTACCTAGGTAGTTGGGTAGTATGGCTAAGGGCACAGTCTAACCTCCTTAGTTGGTGCGCTGATATATTGGATCGAGTACTATTGTTGGACCTCGCATGTATATCAGAGAGATATAGCACAGGTAAAACCCTTATCTTTAGAACCCTTGAATACCTAAACCTTGGGACGTAAACAAAAATAGAATAGACAACATCTATTGTGGCACAACTGTGTATCCTGCAATTGAGTTGCAAAATTACTACACATTTCTTCCTGTTAAGAATTTGGGCATTTCATCACTGCAATATTCTTCAGATCAGAGTATAACTCCGTAGGAGTTAAAAAAAAAAAATTGGATTTTGTTGGCACCATTATTTGAGACCTATTCCATTGGATTTCCCTCTTCACCCTTATCGCAGTCATACCTATCACTTTCAACAAAACAAAATTCTTGTGGACCCGACCCCCTTCCAACACCCTTATTTGGGATTTACCCCATTGGATTCAACTCGTCACCATGATCATTGTGATACACTTCACCCATAACCCATTTTTTGTGTGGTCCCACCTGCCCCTTTTCATGTTCCCTTATCATCATGGCCCATACTCATAGCGAAGACTTGGAAGCTCGCTTCACTAATTTGCACTCTAATTTCATAGAAACCCAACAAGAAGTGTGATAGCTCAGTGCCAATATTACCACCATCAATAAAAATATTCACTCCTCCATCGTCACCTCAATCGCGGAACTCAAACAAGACATTACTACCCAGCTTGAATCTGTCACTATGATGATATGCACCAAGATTCATATCCCTGGACATCTTCCCTTATCTGACCCACCTTTTCATACTGAAGGTGAAACTTCCTCTCATTCCCATAATTTTCAGTCCCATCACTTTCAACATGACCTACGCCTTCTGCATGTGGATGTGAGAAAATTTGATGGATCAGATCCCACTGGCTGGGTAACTCAAAGGGAACATTATTTCTCTTTGTATGTCATTACGGATGAGTTGCCCAAACTCTGGTATGGTTTTCTCCATCTAGATCAAGAATGTTGGTAATGGTGGCAATGGAGAAAACATTCCCACAAAGGGTATGTGGCTTGGACACACTTTGTGGTAGAGCTTTATGAATGATTTGACATTGACACCAACCATTTAGGTTGTTTGACAAAGTTGAAACAATCTGTCACAGTGGAAGACTTTATCGCTGCTTTTGAGCAACTGGATTTTCGTACAGAGGGGATGTCTGATGCTTTTTTTTGGGAATGTTTTATCAGTCGCCTCAACGATGAGATTTGTGTTCATTTCCTCATGGCTCAACCTCATAGTTGGGTGGATGCTACTATAAGAGATAAGGAAGCACAACAGGTTGTCTCTTCTCAAAACTGAAAATCCTCATTTATTCCTCGCACTAAACCAATAACTCCCACTCCTCCTTCTACTCCACTAAAGATTCAGAAATTGACCAGGGTCGAAATGGTTGAACGCCAACTCAAAGGCCTTTGTTATAATTGTAATGACAAATATTTTTCGGGGCACAATTGTAAGGAAAAAATACTTTTATGGCCATCTCGGAGGATTTTTCAGAAGAGGATGTTAAGGCTCCCCTTATGTTAGTGTCACCTGAACCCACTGACATAACCCCTCCCTCAGACCCTCCCGAAGTAGAACTAGTCATTTCCCTAAATGATCTCACTAGCTTCTTTGCTTCCCAAACCCTCAAGATAATTGGTTACATCAACCATAGGAATTCCATCATTCTTGTTGATAGTGGAAGCACCCATAATTGTATTCATTACCGCATTGCCCAAGAAACTAATTGCTATATCTGTGGAGTCAATAATTTTCAAATCATGATTTCCAATGGTGGTTCCATGAAATGTGGAGGGAATTATGAAAATGTGCATCTCCAAATTGGTGAATACCACCTGACATCTCATATGTTTGCTATTGACATGGGCAGTTGTGACATTGTGTTGGGTGCAGAATGGCTAAGGACTTTGGGTCCCATTCTCATGGATTTTAAGGAATTAACCATGCAATTCGACCAGGAGGGCCAACAATATAAGTTACAAGGCATCACCATCGGTTCCTCAGAGATCATTAGTTCCCATTGCATGTAAAAGCTACTCAAAAAAGGTCATTCTGGCATTATTTCCCAACTCCATGCCATACAAGCAATTGAGACACTTGTTGTGTCGCAGAACCTCCAATCCATCCTCTTTAAACATCAAGTGGTTTTTTCCACTCCCTAAGGACTTCCTCCTTTCTGTGGTGTTCATTATCATTCCATTCCCCTTGTCCCAAGAATCCTTCCTCCCAATATTTGTCCCTATCGTCACCCCCTTTACCAAAAACATAAAATTGAGAAAATTGTTCAAGACCTGCTCAACACAAGTGTTATCCACCCTAGTATGAGCCCCTACTCTTCACCTGTGGTCATGTTCCTTAAGAAAGAAGGTTCTTGGTGCATGTGTCCTGACTTTTGTGCCCCCAACAAACTCACCATTAAACACAAATTTCCCATTCCTTTCATTGATGACCTCTTGGATGAATTGAGTGGTGCCCAGTTCTTTACTAAACTTGATCTTCATTCTGGCTACCACCAGATTCGTATGAAAGAGGCAGACATTCTGAAGACTACATTTAGAATTCATGAGGGCTACTATGAGTTTTTGGTCATTCCCTTTGGCTTGTGTAATGCTCCCTCCACTTTCCAAAGCCTCATGAATCATGTCTTCTGTCCTTTTCTCCATCATTTTGTCTTAGTTTTCTTTAATGATATCCTCATATATAGTAAAATTTGGACAACCCATGTTTCTCATGTGGATCGAGTTCTCCATATGCTCTCTCAACACCAACTTTTCCTCAAACAATCTAAATGTGTTTTTGGTGCCTCGGAAGTCGAGTACTTGGGTCATCTTGTTGGCAAGTCCAGTGTCAGGGTGGATCCTAAAAATATTGAAGCTATGAAAGATTAGCCTCACCCAAAGACTCTCAAGAGCTTGCGTGGATTTCTGGGTTAAGAATTATGGAAATATTTTGGCACCTCTCATTGCACTTCTTAAAAACAATTCTTTCACTTGGAATCCAGCAGTTTCTCAAGCTTTTCAAACCTTGAAGATGGCCATGTACACCACTCCATTCCTAACCCTTCCTGATTTCACAAATACCTTTGTTCTAGAATGTGATTCTTCTGGGAAAGGAATTGGCGTTGTCCTTATGCAAGAGGGTCGGCCTTTGGCCTTTACCAACAAACAATTTTCTGAGCGCAATTTGGGAAAATAAATCTATGAAAAGGAAATGTTGGCTATTCTGCATGTCGTGGATCTTTGGTGCCCATATCTATTGGGACAATGATTCCAAATTAATACGGATCATCAAAGCCTCAAGTATTTTCTGGAACAACGCCTTTCCTCCCCATAGCAACAAAAATGGGTGACTAAGCTCTTTGGATATGATTATGAGATCATTTACAAGAAAGGAAAAGACAATGTGGTTGTTGATGCACTTTCCAGAAAATATGAATATGAAGGGTCCCTTTTCTCTCTCTTCTTCATCATACCATATTGTCTCCAAGTTGTTTGCCAGGAATGGCTACACGATCGCAAAAGTTCGCATATAATACGAAAAATGCAGTCCAATTCTCCAGTTTCCCTAGGGTTCTCTTGGCTCAATGATGAGCTTTGATACAAAGGCCCTTTGTATTTAAGTAAACAATCAAAACTTAAATCCACAGTACTTTCTAAGCGTCATGCTACACCCACAGCTGGGCACTCCGGGTTTACCAAAACCTATGATAGGGTCAAACGTTCTTTTTTCTGGGATGCTATGAAACATGAAGTTCGTAATTTTGTGGCTGAATGTGATGTGTGTCAGTGCAACAAGGGTGAAATAGTCAAATGTCCTGGCACACTACAACTACTTATGATTCGACCTGCTATTTGGAGGGATATCTTTATGGATTTTACTGTAGGATTACTTAAATCAGAAAATAAATCAGTCATCATGGTGGTAGTTGATCGTCTTTCCAAGTATGCTCATTTCTGTGCTCTTCAACACCTATTTACAGCATCCACTGTCACTCAAATTTTCATGGATCAAGTCTTCAATCTTCATGGCATGCCGCATTTTGTTGTCTCTGATCACGACCCAACTTTCACCAACAATTTTTGGAAAGAATTGTTCAAGATACAAGGAACCCAATTGCATCTCATCACAGCTTATCATTCCTAGACTGATCGTCAAATTGAAATTGTCAACAAGTGTTTGGAAACATATTTGAGGTGTTTTGCATCAAAAAGGAAAAATCATTGGGCTCAATGGTTACCACTAGTTGAATGGTGGTACAACACTTCATACCATATAGCTACTCACATGACTCTTTTTGAAGCGGTATATGGACAAAATCCACCTCCAGTTCTCTCATATTTTCCAGGTGTCTCGAAGGTCCAGGAGGTTGACAAAACGTTTACAATTCGAGAGGCTAGTCTTCATACCCTCAAAGAGAATTTGGTCATGGACCAGAATCGCATGAGGAAACAAGCAGATCAAGGTCATTCTGAATGTCAATTTGTAGAAGGAGATCAGGTGTTTCTTCAACTACAACCCTACAAGCAAAATTCCCTCAAGATTGACAATTGTCAAAAACTAGCGCCCAAATTTTATGGTCCTTATACCGTTCTCAAGCGTGTGGGACAGGTGGCCTATCAGTTAGATTTTCCCAGTCATTCTAATCTCCATCCTATTTTTCATGTTTCTTTCTTAAAGAAGGTGATTGGAACTAAGTTTCAAACTCAAACCAACCTTCCTGAATTGGATGAAGAAGGCTCCATTTGGCTACAACCATAAGCAATTTTGGACTAACGTGAGCATCGTCTACGTCAACGAACCATCAAGGAAGTGTTATTCCAATGGAAATATACAACTCCAATAGAGGCCACTTGGGAACCAACTACCATTCTGCAACAATTTTCCCATCTCAAGCCTTGAGGACAAGGTTTCTTTTAGGGGGGGGGGGACATGTTAGGGACCTAACCCCTCACACAGGTAAAATAATATATTTCCATGTAATAAAAGTCAATATTAATAAGGCCTAGAAATAAGGAAGAATAAGTCCAATGTAAGAAGACCTAATAGAAGCTTTCACTTCTAGAAGGATCTTCCTCTTGATGGTTCTTTTGATAAAAATATTTAGTATAAACAGGAGTCGAGGGTATGAGAACTTTTGTCTTGGATATTATTTTTATAGATCTCTGCTCTGCTGTAGGTTTCCCCCTCGAAGAGGCAAGTGAACATTGCTCTCAGTAATCAAAGTTCTCTTTCTAGTAGTATTCTGGTATCATTTTGGTACTATTGTGGTGTTATTCTGGTTATATTGTTGTTCATCTTCCATTTCTATCTATTTATTTATGTTTTTCATACTTTTTATATCTGAAATATTACATACTTTCAAAGGTTGATGACCTATATCTAACATGGCTCGTAGAGGTTGGTTGTTTACCCCCAGCATGATTTGCAGAGGCCAGGTGGTGGTATTCAACATGACTTTCAGAGGTTGACGACCTATATACAACATGACTCATAGAGGTTGGTGATTTATTCTTCCTATTATTCCTCTTTCTATTTCGTTTAGACTTCTAGTTACTAGTAGCTATACTTTCACCAGGGAAGGAAGAAGGAGGAGGAGAATATTTTTTTGACAAAGAAACATCAACATGATTCCCATGACATAATGTGCTTAAATGAGAAGCATCAAGAGTGTTTGGGACATTTGGAATGGTGCCCAACCAAACTGGTAGTCCCACATTCAACCCAGGAATGTACAAAGTGGCCATCAAAGGGACACCAACATTTCCAAAGAAAGGAAAAGAACAAGAATCCCTTTACAAAGGGGTTCCTTGGTTGGTATCATCAATAACTTTATCCATGAATATCTTATGCACATTTTCTCCCCTTGCGGGATCATTCAAGTCCGTAGAAGTCTCACGCACTGACTCTGGTGAACTAGTGTTATAAAAAACAATGCCTATAACAAGGCAGCTCCATGTTTCTAAGTGAAAGACCGAAAAGTCCTCACGATTGACAGAGTGGGTGGTCTACCACCTTAGGTCAGAGACCCAAAGAAATGGCTAACTAACTCACTATGGAAAACTAGGGAGCATAGAGCACACACTAAAATTTCCTAAAGGAAAATCAAGCAATCGACTAACTAGTGGGAAGGACAGTTACGCTAATTGACACTAGAGAAACCAATTGGTGGAAGTGCAACTCGAACACGGAATCACTCTCCGGGTATACTTTGTGAAGAACGATCTGACTTCTACCCTAGGTACCATGGTATACCCCCATAGTCACCTGTGTAAGTCCATGAAATATAGGAAACTAGGTTTCCAGCTCGCAATTAATCATCAGGCGGGTACAATCAACATTCGAGCAGATCGTAATGAGCAGGATAACAATTCTGAAAACCTTCAAGGGTATCGAAAGCAATTGGTATGGAAGACAACTGAGGATCTCGAATGGATTCAAGGTCCATAAAGCTCCATAGGAAAATGAGATCGATATTGTTCTTGAGAAAGACCCTCAATATATAATCCCCATTGTGTTTAGTCAAGCTTTGGAGGGGTTATCTCCTCTGCCTTTCCTCACATGACCTCGTTTTTATCCCCTATGTTATAGGGGGGTCCCAACTAACTCTTACGACACTAGACTTAAAGCACTCCCTAACTCAGACTCCAATGTTTGTTTTAAAGTGGTCGTGAAGAGTTTCATCTTCACACCTAATTCAAGGCCCTAAAACCATAAAATAGTTTGTGAACCCTACAAATAGAAAAGTCTAATGTATTTTAGATTAAGAGTTAATTTTAAGTTTTGATTTACTAACAGGATATGAGCATGCAACTGATGTTGTTAAGACTCTTGCAAAAAATGAAACTTATAAGAACACTGGAAAAGAAGGATTCTTCTTTCTTATTTTTCTTTTGAAATGCTTTCAAGATGAGAAGAAAACACAACACTGTGCTAATTTTTTTTTCTTTTTCAAATAACAATGCAAATCAAATGCAAATAAAGAAAGATACCTAAAAACTAGGTTTTTTTATATTTTATTCCAATCAAAGGAGAACTAACAAAAGATGCTAAAATAAACGGATGAATACACGAAGCCAAAAAATATAGGAAAAATGGAGAGACAAGAGGATTTATTTTTTATTTTTTGAACTGCTTTAACAAGAAAAACCAAAATAAAAATATTTTTTCTTTTTTCAAAGCAAGAAATAGGAACAAAGAGAAAATTGAAAACAAGATTGATAAAGACCCTAAGCCAAATGTTGATCGTAGGGATTCAACCAAGAAACCAAAAGGAGGATCTAAAACTTGACAACTCACTCTAAACCTTTTAGGGAAAACACAAGAAGACTAAGGAAACAAGTAAACTGGAACTTATACCCAAGCTATGGCCACAAACAAAGACTCTAGTTGATTCAAGAAAGCCTTGAGAAGTCTGAACTTCTATCAAGAAAGAGGTAAAATCCCTCTTTATTAAAAATACTTTCATGAAATAGAGACATGCATTATTTCATCAGTAGCATGTGTATGTATGCGGGTTGTCTACTTTGTAGAGTGTGTATGTACGCGGGCTGACCCCTAACAGGGCACGTACACCTCTGAGTATTTTCAAAAATAAAAAGACAAGGAAGACTTACAGGGTAGGGAAAGCTGGTATGCACCTGATAGGTGACCATAACCCCTTGACATACTTAGTAAACTTGACTAAATCTTGAAAGGCAAACAAAAACCAATCAATCAACCCAAAAACCTCCCTAAAAACCCTAGAGAGATCCCCAGCATGGTCGCTAGTTCTGCTAGCGGGAAAATACCCCTTTAACTATACCAGGGTTTAAGATATAGACAAAGCGAATGACCGTCTAAAATTCAATCTATTTTCTATTCTACCCCAAGCATACCAAAACAAATGAAAAGAAATCAATAAGAGAGAAGTTTGGTAATTGTACCTTATCTCACGTCTGGTGATGATCTCCTCAAGCTCTATAGTTCCAACAACTGCACGTCTCCTCCCAAGGCTGACCTGCATCCAAAACTAGGCAAACAAGGACTACAAGCATGCTACTTTTATTCATGAGTTAGGATTAGATATCAAATGCTATGTATGAATCAAAGAAAATACACAAAACATCATCATTTTGGACAAGGAAAAGAGATTCTTGTATTCATCAAACAAACACTGAAACTTATAATCTGTGTCGGCCATCATTCTACGAACCTGGTCCAAGCTCCTCTTTACAATGCTCCAAGTGTACCTTCAATAGGCCTCTTCCCTCAATATTTTGATCACCTAAATGGAAGGGAATGGATTGAATGGAGGAAGAAAGGGTTGATGAGGGAATGTTGAGGCAATATCTCACAAAAGGGTAGAAAAATCTTGGGCAAGGAAGGGAAGTGAAATTGGGCAGAGTTTCACTATTCTTATGCTTGGATGTGAAATATGACCCCAACACCTCCTTTAATATGACAAAGGGATGGTTATTCGGTTGGATGACGGGCTATAGCAGGTGAATTGGTTAGAAAACCTTCAATAGCCCGTAAATTTCACCGAATTCCTTACAACTTTTTAATTTTTGCAACTTTTGCAAGCATACGTGGGTTGTTTAGTGTGCAACAAGTGTATGTACATGGGTTGTCTAGCATGTAGCAAGCGTATGTATGCAGGATGTAGTGATGCAGGGTGCATACATGCTCTAAAAAATGGTTTTTTAAGAAGAGATACTCAACAGTGCTTTGACAAAATATGCAAGTAAGAGGGCCAAGGCCATATATGCATGAATAGGGCATTTTAGGGTTATAACACTCACCGCCTAGTATAATATTCTTCTTTTTCAAGTTCTCACTACACAATTGGATCATAGAAATGTTGTGTTTTTGAGAATGTCATTTTCTCTTTATCAAAATATGAACCATGTTAAAAATTCATGACTAGACAAGAAGTTCACTACCACCGATAATAATTTTGGTCACATGCCAGTAAAATCAATTTCTTTTTTAATACTTATACTGAACCAAGCCAATATTAAAGTCATTATAAATTAATAAGAGAGAGAAATAATTCACAATTTAATAATGATCGAATTTATATAATATATATAATAATTAAAATAAATAATATATATAATAATAAAAATATATATAATATATTAATAAATTTATTATTTCATATAATTTAATTGTCAAATAAATAATAATAAAATATATAATATATTAATAAATTTATTATGTCATATGTAACTATTAGGGTGATGATTATTTTAAACCAATTTTGATTAATAAAAATTTTAAAAGTTAAATTACTCTTTTAATTTATAATATTGTTATGATAGAATAATTTGAAAATGAGATTTTCAAGTTTCCTTTTGGTTGTTATGGGTTAACAAGTTAGGCAAGGTTTATTACAAAAGTTTTAAAAGTTATATTTAATGTTTTTTTTTTGTTATTGTTATGGGTTAACAAGTTATGTATGGTTTATTTCAAAAGTTTTGAAAGTTATATTTAATGTTTTTTTAGGCATTAGACATTTTGAGAAAAAATGTTTTACATTCTTTTATGAAATTTATAAATTTTTTGGTGTCAAGTGTTTTAGAATCTGACCAAAGCTTTGTTTAACTATGAAGCTCATGTAAAGTAATTCTTAATAATATTTATTTTCTTTTTTTAATTTACAATCATAAAAAAATATAGTTTTATCCTTTAACTTGAATTTAATGACTTCCTTATAATATTGCAACTTTCTCTTATTTTTAGTTTATGTGTTGTTCCATGTTCTTTGCTTTTAAGAATAATAGGAATGAGTCCTCCTCCATTATTCCCCATAAAGAAATTACATCTATGAATATAACTTGTTTTAAACCTTGAATGCGTTTTATTAAAATAAAACAAAAACTCTTAAAATTAAAATTAACTGCAATTCATATAAACTGTAAATAACAATACTAAGATAATCATTGTAATGTTCTACCATTATAATACATCTATGTAAGATAAATATATCAATCCAACTATATAAAAATATGGAGATTTTATATGAACAATCAATTTATAAATGTCACTAAACCAACTTCAAATGCATGCATTTAGTGAACCTTCTAATGAACCTGTACTTTGACCTGTTATCAATTTATAAAGGTTACTAAACCAACTTCAAATACATTTAGTGGACCTTCTAATCATCCTTTACTTTGACCTGTTTTGAGTCACTATTTTCCTTGATTAAACCATTCTTTTTCCCATTAACAACCTTTATCTTTTTCTTTTGGTATCCAAAATGTGGATTTAGGCCTAAGGTAATCACCATTATATTTTATCGTGATTGCATTTGATTTATGATTAACTAATGGGAAAATGGTGAGTTAAACATATATTTATATTTTCACTAATTATTGGATGTGAACCTTGTTATCCACGATATCTAGGGATAACTAGGAGATCATGTCTCGAGGCCCACATGGTCCTAGACATGGAGTACCGAGAGCGGATTGACTTGAGCATGGCCCTGGAGGGCCCATCTTTCTTCTTCTCAGCCAGCTTTGTCCTGTCAGCAGTACCGAGAGGCCTATCTTTCTTCTTTCTCACCAGCTTTGTCCGGCCGCCAGCATCAGCCTTTTCCATCTCTACTGGCCTGGGCTTGCATCGAGAGGGCTCTTGCTCCATGAGGTAATTAATATCCTATAGTATCATGGTATGTGTCATACTTTGATCATTATAACTCTTTCTATATATGAATAGGTTCCTTTCTTATTTCGGACTGCTGATCTTACACTAATCCACTTGACCATTGTTAGTGATTGATGGGGCACTTAGCTAAGCAAGCTTCTAGTATTCATGGGTTTTGGTTAGCTACCAAGGGGGTTTTGTGGTTACCGTCCAGCTTCCCACCATCATATCACTTTTTTCATCTTATACCTCACTCATCCATACCATTCCCCTAATCTGGCCATTAGGGTGACCTTCCATGGTACATCTGTCTTAGGAAGAAGGGGCTAAAGGCCCAAGTAAAAGAAGTCAGTAAAAGATAAATCCATAGAAAAGAAACCTTGAGATGCTACCGTGGGATCTCGAGAAGGCAATAAAAGCCTTCGATAAGAAACTAAGGGACCCTAAGAAAATGACAACAAATAAATGTAAGACGGAACTAAGAGGATGGGAGGTCTCATCACGAAATGCCCATTATGTTCATAGGTATTTAGCTAAGAGGACATTGAAGCTACCATTCAATACTAAACCAGTAAGTAAAGGACCTTGGTTGCATGTAGCCAAAGGAAAGGGGGTTCATCACTGTTTTACCTTCTTCTAAAGATACCAAGCAGTAACGCCACGCCTCTCTCCGCCACCAAGCCAAGGTGCTGTCCTCGCCGAGCTTGTAGTAAAAAAAAGCAATAAAAGAAAGATAAGGTAATAAGGGCTTGGAAAAAATGCAATAGTAGATCTGTGTAATGTCTTTTGAGCTTCTTAGATGATTTGTTAGGGATTTCATGCATATGTTTGATAAATTTAATGATGAGATATGATTTACATTTCTATGATGTTCAGGACTGATGAGACCATGGAGGGTATAGTCTTTGATGTGAAGGTGACGTCCTAATTTACTGTGCACAGAGGGATGGGTACATGGGAGATGATATTCTGACCATGGGGTTCAAGAGCCCATTAGATGGTTGCCGGGATGGCAGACGCAGGACGTGAGTTGTGGAGAGACCTTGCACAAAGAAGAAGAAGGACACCATCAGATCGCCTTTGGCAGAGATTTGACCCATGGGGATCAGCCCTTGCAGATAGAGGATGGCTTTGATGGACATGATGCCACCCAGGGCAGGCTAGATGTTTTTTGGAGCGTGTGGTAGTGTGTTGGGCTTGTTTGTCACGTGTGGCATGTTGCTGGAGTCCCAGGAGGGGCAACTTTTTGCTCCTTGGATGCTAATCATACCCAAAAAGGTCCAACGCCTTCCTCTTCTGGCCCACATGTCTCCATTTTTAGTTCATTTTGGCAATTTTAGCATTAAATGTGACAATAATTGAATAATGTTAAGTCACCATGCTCTGTTGTTTTCCATGACCTATTTTGTTAATTGAAGGTCATGAGGAGGATATAAAAAGAGGACGCTGGGTTTGCCTCATTTTTATCATAACACAACTTGCTCTCTCGAGATACTTTTCTAGCTCTTGTCTTGGTTTCTTTGTCTTTTGGAGTGAGGCTAACTTCTGAGGACTATGTTTTTGCATGTGGTGTTATTTATCATTAGAAGGTTTACAACTAGGGTATGATTATGCTTCTTCATGAATTTGTAAGTGTTTTTTCATCAAACTTCTTGAATGAATGGTTGCTGATTAAATATCTTGCATGCATAGTTACATTGTTATTATTTGCTTAATCTTGAACCCTAGGGAGCCAACATGTAATTAGGGTTGTGGCTTCATGTCCCACATGGTAAAAAGCTTATATCCATTTGATTAGAGAAGTTTTAGCCTTAGCCATAGCTAATTCAGACTTCCTCTCTCTTTTCTTGAGTTAGCTTTGAACACAAATTGAAGAAAGAAGATTCCTAGGCCTAATTTGTTTTACACCTAGGTTTGCTTCTGTAGTTTTTGAAAAGCCTTGTCTCTAAACAACACTTTTCAGCCATAGGTTTGTGTTTATTAGCTAGTCATTTTTCCGAAGGAGTCTCAAGGAAAGAAGAGCAAGCATTAGGCCTAGCTTTAGCTACACCTAAATAAGCCTTCTTCTTAGGGTTTTGATTTGGTCACCCTGCCATAGCAGCACCATCAAAACCCTTAATCCTCTTGTCCTTGAATTTAAGTCTTCCAAGCCATTTCACCCACTTGACTCCATTAACCTGCAAGGCACTAGTCTAGAATACAATTTTGAGCTTGTTTGTGCTTTTAAACTCTTTCAACACTCTTTATTTGAAACCCTAATTAACAACCTAGCGCCTAACCCTAGCATCTAGAACTAACCCTAATGATGATGACGCCTGTTTGTTTTAGAATTTGTGTTTGACAGTGTCATACTTAATCATCTTATCATAGCCACATAAGTTTCAAGAATTTTCATTGGTTGATTGAGCTAAAACGTCCACTTCTTGGATAGCTAACCTTTCTAACCTCTAAATGCAATAACATTATAGGTGAATGCCATACCGCTAAAGAACTGAGTTTGGGGCTCTCAAACGTTTTGATACTTCATTACTTTTGATATGCTTTGAGTCATTAATTACATTTGCAAGCTTGTTGACCAAACATCCTTCTCATTGTCTACAATTTTGACCTAAATCTAGGGTTGACGTCACTTACTTGCACAGTGACGCAGCACATTATATATGTATGAGCAGATTTGCATTGAGACATAACAAGAATTAATTGTGTACATTGAATGCCCATTTCTATTATGTATTTATTGAAGAAGTAAAATAAGTCATTTTTCTTGTTTAGCACCATCACTTCGCCAATAATTACAATTATCATTGCATATGTATGTTGAAGGTAGTCATTAATGCTTTTGAAGTACCAACCATCGCATCACATACTTTAGTTTATTTGTCTTGTCTCACAAAAAGGTGCATCATCAGTGGAAGATCTTCTTGACTATTCCCTTCTGGCAAGAATCATGAAAGGGAATCATTACTTTGATCCATTAACCCTTTATCCCTCTTAAAACCCAGATTACTAGGGACGCCTCCCTGGACTAGCCCTCCTAAATAGAAAGAGCTCCATCGAGGTGATAGTGGTGGGGAAGCTCCCTACATGCTGCTTGAAGCCTGACCTGCTAACCTAAACCCTTCCTAAAAACCATACGATAACATTTGGTGTCATAGGAACACGAAATTACCTTCCCAATGACATATCTTTGCAAGCTCTGCCCAGAACTTCTTGTAAGCTTTCATCAAGCATCTACTACCTTTTCCCCTATTCTTTCGGGTAGAAGTTTCAAAGGAAACTATCCGCTTTACTCCACTAATGACGAATCCACCAATGACTTCACAATGGGATCTGTAGCTAGACCTTTAGATATGAGGAAATCCCCTGATAATTCCAGAAAATGCCTCCTTTGTTATGAGGATTTCCCTTGTTTTGATGGCATCAAGGGGGAATGTCCCGAGTCTCACAAGAGGAGATTTTGGAGATTTTTTCAACACTTCCCTATCTAATTTTACTCAGGGGTCAAGATTTGTGATGAAACTCTTTTCTTCATTTCCTCGCATTGAGGGATAGAAGATATATAATAACCTTCACCGTACAATTATCACCTACGGATCATTTTAACAGTTTTCCTTTAAGGAATGGATCATGAAGATAAGACATACAATCATTGTTGAAAGAGCTTTGAAGGCATAAGACAAATAGAGTCCGAGATTGTCAAAGCTTTTTGACTAGGGTTTAAGATCGCTTACCAAATTCCACAAAGCCATCGACCTAAAGAGAAATACCTTTCCTACCTCTATACTAACGGACTTCAGGGACATTTGAGCTTCCTTCAAGTAAAAAAGAATCCAAAGACACTCGCAGTAGTCATCGCATGGCCATTCGAATTGAAAAAGAATCTCTCCTTGACCAAATCCAATGCCATGGACATTCTCAATTGACAAAACCGGGTTCCATGAAAACTTTAAGATACGGCAAGAGAAAGGAACAAATTGTCGATCAAAGAAATGAAGACATTGATGAGGAGCAAGAACCCTAAAAAGGATGATGAAGTGTCCACTTGTGCTCCTCCTGCCGATGAAGTCATGCAGAACTTGTCTCTCTGCGGCAAAGAAAGCCGAAGATGCTTAGCATTTCCATTTCAAAATTCTAATAATACTGTTACTTGATTCAAAAGAAGAAGAGGAAATGGAAGCCTCAGATGAAATAGAAGTCCCCATTGCAATTGAGGATGAAGAAAATGGTCAATACGTCGAGAACATTCTAGCACCTGCACAGGAAGAAACATTAAGTTACCTTCCTCTCCTAGTTTTTAATGATGCTTACTTATGATGAAAAGGAGGAGGAGGGAGAATTCTTCAAATCTGCAAATCCCTTATGTTATGATATTGATAATTTGATATAGTCGCATTTTGATGAATCTTATACATAAGTTGGGAGATCTAAGGTGGATATAGTTATTAAGGATACAGATCCCATCTATGACACGAAAGATCGCTTCCAAACGTTGCCTTTACAATTACTACAGATTTCTTTGACCAAATGCGAACAAGGAGATGAGAGGTTTTTACTTGTATCTTTTCAGTAAGGATGACTCCAACACCTTATCTTTCTCGCATGATTTTCGGCCTTTACCTGATGTTTGATGAGTACATTGAGCACTTGAATTCTTTTTATAAAGATGATTACCGAGCACCGCTGTGTTCTGACTTTGGTACAAGTAAGGACATTGTTTTCCCAAAAGGTTATTCATAGTTCTTCACCCCAACCACCCTGCTATTACCTTGCTCTATTTTTCCATTAAAGGTGTGAAGTTGGAAAGTACTTTTTGTGTTGAGTTTCCTCGGAAAACTCCTAGATTTCAAGGGTTAGTTGTAATGCCATTTCAAATCACTTTTTCAACTTACTCTTGATAATGTGCATTTTCTACTAATTTTTGTCAATTCTTTCTTCAGAGCATGAAAACACCCTAGGTAACCAGTTTACGTGCTCTAAAGAAAGAATTGACGAAAAATTAGTAGGAGACTGGCATGTTTCATGACCCTTTCTCAGATAGGATTGAGTACTTTTCCTCAGAGATGGACTTGCATAAGATTTTGACCCTCCCACCCACTTCCATGAGTTAGATTCTGGGACTTTTGATGATATGATGGTATTCTAACTCATGACATTTGTGTTGATGTCTCACCGCTTTTGGTTTATGATGAAGCACAAAGGCAAGTATCAGAGCTGCTGTCGATTGGCTTCATTTATTGTTTGACTACACCAACATGCACCAAAGGTAAGTACATGTAAGTATCTTTCTTTGTATTTATATTTATGATTTCCTCTTTATATGCACATTTGCTACCATGCTATTATGCCTGTAAGTGGAAATACACTGCCTTTTGTCCCTAGATGCCCTTTTGTCGAAAAGCGGATACGTGTCTATGCCGTGAGATTGTTAAGGTTCTCATGTGCTCTACAATCAACACATCTCCCCGAGTTGGAGCCAGATAAGTTGTCTCCTATCTAGGGATAATCTAGGGAGATCATGCCCTCGAGGCCCATGGTCTCAGACATGGAGTAATGAGAGCGATTGACTTGGAGCATTACCGAGGGCCCATCTTTCTTCTTTCTCATCATCTAGCTTTGTCCTCACAAGCATTACTTCCATAACTAACTTAGGCTTGCATCAGTAGAGGCTCTTGCTCCATGAGGTATTGGTCCGAGGTAATATGGTATGTCATACTTGATCATTATAACCTTCTTATATATGCATTAGGTTCCTTTCTATTCTGATGACTGCTTGGATCTTTGCTAATTAATCCACTTGACCATTGTTGGGGTGATTGATGGGGCAACTTAGCAAGTTGATATTCATGGGTTTTGTTAGCCACCAAGGGGTCATGAGCTACTCAGTCTCATTCCCACCATCTTATCACTTTTCATCTTATACCCCGCCCATCCATCCCATTCCCCTAGTCCGCCATTAGGATGACCTTCCGTGGTACCTCCTTTCTTAGGAAGAAGGGGCTAAAGGCCCAGGGGTAAAAGAAGCCGTAAAAGATAAATCCATAGGAAAAAACCTGAGATGTTTCTCAGCCTGTGGGGATCCCCTGAGAAGGCACAAAAGCCTTTCTGGAGCAAGAAACTAAGGACCCTAAGAAAATGATTAAATAAAAAAATGCAAGACTCAACCAAGAGGATGGGGAGGTCTCATCACTCTAGCCTAATTCCATTATGTTCATAGGTATTTAATATACATACAATTATCCGGCTCACCAAACCAGTATGCTGACTCTTGGTTGCATGGCCAGTTGAAAGGGGGTCTCATCATTTGTCGGCCTTCTAATTTCAGAATATACTAGCAGTATGTTGTTGAAGCTCAGCTACCAAGCCAAGGTAGTGTCCTCGGGTCAGAAATAGTAAAAAAGAAATAAAAGAAAGATAAGGTAAATAAGGGCTGGAAAAATGCATCCATGATTCCGTACAACTGCCTCCTACAAAGGCACCTATAGACAACACCAGCCCTTGGTCTCGATTGCGGACTGGACATCCCTAAAACCCTATCATCTCATTGTCATGGCTTGAATGATCCTCTTTGGAAACTTTCCTTCTTTTTCCTATGGGTATATCCCCAATAGTGGTCCCGTTGGTTTCTTTGGCTTTGTATAGTAGATATGTGGTAATGTCTTTGAGCTCTTAGATGATTTGTTAGGGATTTCATGCATATACGGATAAATTTAATGATGAGATATGATTATTGCTATGATGTCTAGGATCGATGAGCCCATGGAGGGCAAATATTTTGATGTGCAGGACCATGCCTCATGGACAAAATGAGTCTGCACATGGGGAGAGCTTAGTCGATCTCCATGGGGTCAAGAGCCTATTAGATCGTTGTTAATAAGGAGTAGGACGAGTTGTGGAGCCCTGCACAAAGAATAAAGGAAACCTCATCAGACATCTTTATGTAGATTTGACCCATGGGGATCAAAATTTCCTTTGTAGATGGGACGATGGTCTTGGTGATCAAGATGCCACCAGGGCAGTCGATCTATTCTCGAGCATGTGGCAGCAATGTTGGGCTTGTTTGGCATGTGTGACAAGTTGCAGGAGCCCCCGTAGGGGCCAACGTTTTTTTCCTTGGATGCTGATCATGCCCAAAAAAAAAAGGGCCAACGTCTCCATCAGAGGGGCCTAACGTCTCCATTTTTAGCTCATTTTGGCAATTTTAGCATTAAATGTGACAAATAATTGAATAATGTTAAGTCATTCATGTCGGCTGTTTTCCATGGCCCATTTTGTTAATTAAAGGTCATGAGGAGGATATAAAAGAGGGCTGGCCTCCATTTTATCATAACACAACTTGCTCTTGGAGAGATACTTTTCAGCTCTTGTCTCGCTCTTGTCTTTTGGAGTGAGGCTAACTTCATGGAGGACTATATTTTGGCATGTGGTGCTATTTTATCATTGAAGGTTTACAACTAGAGTATGATTATGCTTCTTCATGAATTTGTAAAGTGTTTTTTCATCAAAACTTCTTGAATGAATGGTTGTTGATTAAATATCTGCATGCATAGTTACACCTATTATTTGCTTAATCTTTGAAACCTCTAGGAGCCAAACACGTGGCTAGGTTGTGGTCATGTCCCTCATGGTAAAATCTATAGCCATTTGACATAGTTTAGCCTAAATATAGCTACACCAGACTTCCTTTCTTGAGTTAGCTTGGAACACAAATTGAAGAAAGAAGAAAGGCTAGTGTAGCTATGGCCTAATTTGTTTTACACCTAGGGTTTGCTTTAGGCTTTTTGAAAAATGTCTCTAAACAACACTTTTCAGCCATAGGTTTGGTGTTTATTAGCTAGCCAAGTTTCCAAAGGAGTTCAAGGAAAGAAGAGCAAAGCATTAGCCTAGCTTAGCTACACCCCAACAAGCCTTCTTCTAGGGTTTGATTTCAGGCCCCGCTTACAAGAGCCCTAAACCCTAACTCTCTTGTTCTTGAGTTTAAGTCTTTCCAAGCCATTAGTCTCACTTCAATTTAAAGGTAGTTTGAAAGAAATCAAGGCACTAGTCTAGAAATACAACTTCGAGCTTGTTTGTGCTTTTAAAATCTCTTTCAACACTCTTTTATTTGAACCCTAACTAAACCTAACGCTCTAACCCTAGAATCTAGAACTAACCCTAATGATGATGACGCTCTGTTTGTTTTAGACTTGTGTTTGGATGAAAGTTGAAGCCGAGTCATCTTATCATAGCCACAGTAAGTTTCCTCAAGAATTTTCATTGGTTGATTGAGCTAAAACGTCCACTTCTTGGCCAGCTAACCCTAACCTAAATGCAACAACATTATAGGTGACGCCATACCTACTAAAGAACTTGTTTGGCCTGTAAAACATTTTGATTAATTTGTCACCTCTCTTTGATAGATTTTGAGTCATTAATTACATTTGCAAGTTTAGTTGACCAAACGTCCTTCTCATTGTCTATAATTTTGACCTAATTTGGGCCTATCACACTCATTTCAATAGGTGACGCAAGAACATTATATATGTATGAGCAGATTTAAATTGAGACATAACAAGAATTAATTCAGTACATTGAATGCCCATTTCTCTATGTATTTATCGAAGAAGTGATATAAGCCATTTGTCTTTGTTTAGCAATCATTGACTTCACAATAACATACAATTATCATTGCTCATATGCATGTTGAAGATAGTCATTACGTTGGAAGTACCAACCACTGCAGCACACTCTTTAGTTTATTTGTCTTGTCTCACAAAACGTGTGCCATTCAGTGGAAGATCTTCTTTGACTATCTCTCTTGGTAGTAATATGTGAAAGGAAACCCATTTTGGATCCACAATCCCTTTAAATTTTCAGAACTCCATTTACTAGGGACGTCTTCCTTGGACTATCCCTCCTAAATAGAAAGAGCTCCTCATCGAGGCTTAATGCTGGTGGGGAAGTTCCCGTTAGCTTGAATCCTTGACTCACGCTAACCTAAACCATTCCTACAAATTGTGCGATAACATTTTACAGTGCGTTGGGAACACTGAGTCCACCTTCCTCAATGACATATCTTGGTAAGCCTTGCCTCTAACTTTCTTGTAGTTTACCTCAAGCACTCCACTACCTTTTTCTATTCTTTGGTATTCTGTGGAAACTATCCGGCTTAATTCCACTAATGACGAATCCACAATGACTTCACAATGGGATCCAAGAAGCTATAGACCTTTATATATGAAATCCCCGATATCCTGTGAAAATGCCCTCAAGGAGGATTTCTCCCTTGTTTTACGCATCAATGGAGAATGTCCCGGGTCTCACATGAGGAGATTTTGGAGATTTTTTTCAACACTTCCCTATCAATGACAAGGCTGAATATTTGGTGATGAAACTCTTTTCTCTCGGGCCCCTCAGATTGAGGCCATAAGATGGTATAATAACCTTCCAACACAAGATCAATTCCATGGATCGTTTTGAAGAAGTTTTCCTGGCAAAGTGGACCATGAAAATACATAATCATTTGAAAGAGCTTTAAGGCATAAGACAAACAGAGTCCGAGATTGTCAAAGATTTTGGGTCTAGGTTCGAGATATTGCTTTACCAAATTCCACAAAGCCATCGACCTAAAGAGAAATACCTTGCCTACCTCTATACTACATAATGGATCTCAGTGGACATTTTGAGCTTCCTTCTAAGTAAAAGAATCCAAAGACACTTGCGTATCTTCATGGCTATTCGAATTGAAAAGAATCTCTCCTCGACCGCCCAATGCCATAGACATTCTCAACTTGATAAAATTGGTCTCCCATGAAAACTTTGAAGATACGCAAAAAAAAAGGGGAACAAATTGTTGACCAACAAAATGAAGACATTGATGAGGAGCCAGAACTTGAACAAGATGACAAGCCGGCCCATCCACCCGTGTTCTCCCATCGATGAAGTCATGCAGAACCGCCTCTCCTATGTGCAAAAGCGAAGATGAGGTTAGTTATTTTCCACTTCAAAATTATAATAACACTGTTACTTGATTCAAAAAGAAGAAGAGGAAATGGGAAGCCCTGATGAAAGTAGAAGTCCCTGGTTGTGCAATTGAGGATGAAGAGATGACACATGCTGAGAACATCGAACTCCTCAAGGTACCTGCACAGGAAGAATCAGTATGTTACTTTCCTCTCCTAGTTTTTAATGAGGCTTTACCTTGTGATGAAAAGGAGGAGGAGGATGAATTAACCTTGCAAATCCTGCATGTTATGATACTGATAATCACATAGCTGATTTTGATGAATTATTACATGTTGGGAGATGAAGGTGGGATACGCTAATATGATACACATCCCATCTATGACATGAAAGATCGTCTCCAAACGCTATTTCTACAATTACCATATCAGATTTCTTTGACCAACAAGTAGTCATGGAGATGAGTTTTTTACTTGTAGTTTCCAAAACACCAAGGATGACCCGACCTTATCTTTGATGATTTTCAGCCTACCTTGAGATGTTTGATGAGTATGAGCACTTGAATCCTTTTTATAAAGATGATTACCGACCACCGTTGTGTTCAAACTTTGGTACAAGTAAGCACATTGTTTGCCCCTGAAGAAGGTTATTCATAACTTTTCACCCCAACCACCCGCTGCATATTACCCTGCCTTATTTTTCCATTAAAGGTGTAGTTGGGAAGTACCTTTTGTGTTGAGTTTCCTCCCCGGCAAACCCTAGATTTCAGGGGTTGGTTGGGTAATGCCATTTCAAATCAATTTTTCAACTTACTCTTTATAATGTTCCACTTTTCTACCAATTTTTGTCAATTCTTTTAGAGCATGAAACAACTTGTAGGTAAATCCGCTTTATGCCGTTTGAGTTGGTCTTCTTAACCTAGTATGTTTCATGACCCTTTCTTGATCAGATTGAGTACTTCTTTCTCGGGAGATGGACTTGGCAAGATATTTTGACCTCCCAACTACTCCGCGGAGTTGTGGGGACATTGGGACTTTGATGATATGATGTATATTCTAACTCATGACATTTTGGTGCTTGATGTCCCACCGCTTTTGCTCTATGATGAAGCACAAAGGCGTGTATCAGGGAGCGTTGCTGGATTGAATTTCATTGTATGTCGGATCATACTAACATGCAAACCGCCAGGCATGCAAGCATTCGCTTTAGCTTATGACGGCGATTGCCTCATATGCACATTTGCTACTATGTTATTGCTTCACGGGTTGGCAATACCACCCCGCCTTCATCACGATGCCCTTTGTCGAAAGTGTGAGCGACACCTGGTCCACGCCAGAGATTGTTGAGGTTCTCATGTGCTCTCATACCAACACATGTCCCCATTTGTTTATTATCCCATATCTAGGGATAACTAGAGATCATGTCTCGAGGCCCACATGGTCCTAGTCATGGAGTACCGAGATGATTGA
Organism: Picea sitchensis; assembly: GCA_010110895.2. Taxonomy (NCBI): domain Eukaryota; kingdom Viridiplantae; phylum Streptophyta; class Pinopsida; order Pinales; family Pinaceae; genus Picea; species Picea sitchensis. The sequence goes on along the minus strand of SNQJ01S0044584.1, from coordinate 9,039 downwards.
CTTGAGCATGGCCCCGAGGGCCCATCCTTTTCTTCTCAACCAACTTTGTCCCGTCAGCGACTTTTGCCTTTCCCATCACTACCGGTCTGGCTTGTAACACGAGAGGGCTCTTGCTCCATGAGGTAATTGGTCCTGGAGGTATCATGGCATGTGCCAGTACTTTGATCATTATAACCTTCTTATAGTAATTAGGTTCCTTCTATTTCTGATGACTGCTTGGATCTTTACACTAATCCACTTGACCATTAATAAGTGGGGATTGATGGGGCAACTTAGCAAAGCTTCTGGGTGATACGGGTTTTGGTTAGCCACCAAGGGGGTTTGCAGAGCCATCATTCACTCCCACCATCTTATCACTTTTCATCTTATACCCCGCCCATCCATCCCATTCCCTAGTCTAGCAATTAGGATGAACTCCCAGGTACAATCCTTGCCTTGTGGGAAGAAGGCTAAAGGCCCAGGGTAAAAGAAGCCGGGTAAAAGATAAAATCCATAGGAAAAGAAAAACTCCTCGAGATAGCTACCTGTGATCCCCAAGAAGGAAATCAAAATCCTTTCGATAAGAAACTATGGAATTCAAGAAAAATGATTAAATAAATAAATGCAAGACTAATTAAGAGGATGGGAAGTCTCATCACTTGTTTCCACTCCATTATGTTCATAGGTATTTAGCATGACATTGCCACTATTTGGTCACCAAACCTGATTTGTATACCTTGGGAGGTGTTCCCCATGTGTTATTCCTTCCTTAGCACATGGGAGAGACATTTACTTTTGTCCTATATGTACTTTATGTTCTATTTTGTAATGACTTTGGTTATGCAAAATGTCACTTTTTGATAAGTGAACATTAAATCACACCCTTTGTGATTTTGGATGGGACACAAAGTGACTTAGACCAAACTCAATAGTGGGTTATGAGGTCACATTTGTTGGAGATGATCTCAACCCTTGATTAGAGATGATTTAATCCCTTGGATCAGGATTTGGGGTTTTGATGCCTAAAGAGGGCAAAGAGGCAAAAGGAAGGGCTTATCTTTCATGGGAGCTTTTGCTTGAGCAGAGAGGAGCTTTTGGAGTTTGGAGCTGGGGTTTGATATAGATAGAGCCAGCTTTGTGTATGGGCAGCAAGGAGCTTTGCTCTTCATTTATTTCCTGGAGAGATTTCATCTATGAGGAGGGCGCAACATTCAGTTGGACAGTTTCCTTATTAGATTGAGTTCTAGCCATCAAAACTGAGAGATATCAGTTGCATATTGATCACAGCAGCAGGATGCAAACACCCTCGCGGGAGGGATTCAAAGATCGAGCTTTCGCATTTCTCGTGAGCAGATCCGGGCATTGAGGGGGCTTAATTCACATTATCCGCCTTCTTCATACTTGAACCGATAGCTTCAAATTCATCCGAGTTGCTATTGTACCAGTTCATTGTTGTATTGTATTTATCGCTTTAGATCTTTGATTCGAGATATATACATCATATTCCAAAATCCGTTTTCCTGTGGGGTTTTTATCCAGGTCTTAGACCAGTAACACCGTATCTACACATGCATTTTAGTTGCTGTTAGAAGCTCTTAATTCTGTCCATATTTCAGCGTAAAAGATAGATAGGTGTGTTGTTGTTAGTTTGGGAAAGTATATGTTAAATTTATCTAACTGAAAACTATTTGCAAGGGCACCCAATCACCGAAATAACAACCTTAATATATCAGCAAAACAAAACTACAGTTGGCTTTCATAAAACAGCAGAAAACCATTTTATAACAGCAGAGAAACTTAGTGTCTTAGTTTGGTCAAACACGTACTCAAGAAGACTGCTGATAGTTCCCGGATTTTCTACATGGTATCGAGCGACCGTTTAATTTTTGGGACAGTTTGGGACCTGCTTTTGGGATTGGACAGCGATATTGTGGCTGCTATATACATTTGTTACGCAGATTCTGAGGACAGCCATTGACTTCTTAAGTGGCTGACACTTGGCAGAATATTGCAGTGAAGTTTTGGGCAGTTTGAAACACCCAGAGATCAGTCTCTTTACACACCTACGCAGTAGGAGTGAGGCTGAAATTTTGGACCTCTTTTCACACCATTGACCGGGAGTGAGGTTCGCTCATGTTCTTTTCACACCCGCGACAGAGGAGGCGGCAGGATCCTTTGACGTAGGCATCGGGCCAGGTGCACAGCAATGAGGTCGCGATCTCGTGATGCGGTTGAGGATAGGCTTAACTGGTTAGCAATCGGTCTTCTTTGGAAGGCCGAATGGTCTTCGCCTAGAGGACTCGAAGCTATGGGACATAGTCGAGGCTACAGTCTCAAGGATTCCTCGTAGGACTTTGCCTCGACGCATCGGGCTAGAGTACGCGAAGAAGAACAACAAGGCTTAAGAGGGACGACGATGGAGTCCGAGATCACATTATTCCCATGTGACGGGGAAGGCCCAAGCATATTCGGATGTGGCAGCTTTGACCAGCCTATATATGAGAGCTCGAATGAGAACCGAAGATGGTTCTTCATGAGAGATCGAGATATCAGATGCTCAAGGACGCAGATCAAGCCATTATTCCTCGCTAGATCTTCACCTGTGACACACGAAGCTTGATTGGGAGATGGGGATCCAATGCAATCCCTTTGCGGAGGTAAGCTTAATAGCTTCACCAAACCGCGGGCCGTCATTCAGTGGATTGTTGTTGCCAGAGCATTTGTCTACGCTGGAGAGGATGTGGGACGACTTCACCGTGAGATCAGATTGTCACTGGAGTCTTCTGGGAAGAGGCAAAAGCAGAGTGGACAGGGTGGAGAGGATCTTGCTCTTGGGCGTGGGCAAGAAGAAGGTCGGCCGTGGTCGGGTATAATCCCAAGACTGGGGCCAAAGCACAGAGAGTGGAGGAGGAGCAAGGAGGGCAAGAGTTCAGAGTGGCAAAGGTCGAGTGGCAAAGGCCGAGCAAAGGGTCATGGCGCGGTCGTAAGGTAGAATGAGCAAAGTGAAGTGCTTTGTTTAGGCAGTTCGCACTATGCTGGACATTGTCCGAACAGGAAGAAGAACAAGGGTGGTACAACAGCTACAGCAAAGGAGACAGACTTTCAGACTCAATTTAAGAAAGAATGTGCTTTTCATGCATCTTGCAGTTCAATTGAGTTTTCACCACATATCTAGTATATTTATAGTGGGGCATTGAGCCACATTACTGGTATTAGAGAGCATTTCTCTGACCTCAGAGATCCTGATGTCAGGATGGACATATCCTTGGGAGATGACAGATTGTTACACAGCTTGCCGATTGGCACAGTTTCTTTTAGTAGAGAGGACTTGCCACCTTTATCGTTTACTGATGTTCTCTTCGGCTCCGATGAAGAAGAACTTGATCTCGGGCTTCATTAATTTCGTGACAGAGGCTTGAGGTTTTGTTTATTGGCTCCGTGGTATTGATTTATCCTCGAGGAGTTTTCGGCGGACGCAGTTGTCGCAGGATTGGTGCGACGGAATCAGACATTACTTTTTCCCGCCACTACGCGGTATTGGTGGCCAAAGTGGCTTAATAGCGAAATAGACGCTATGTGAGTTGTGGCATCGTGAGGATGGCCCACCTTCATCATGGAGCCCTTGGAGGACTGAGAGAGGTTGTCACTGGAGTGCCACAGATCAGCATATAGCATCAGGATGTTTGCAGGGGGTGTGTGTTTGGCAAGTTTGCCAAGGCATTTTTTCCCAGCAGTGATAGCAGGTCAGTTGGGATACTGGGTTTAGTACACATGGATGTGTGTTGGCCCATGACTCGAAAGTCCTTAAGAAGTTGTGAGTACTATCTCACATTCACATAGACGATCACTGAGACTTGGATCTATTTCAAGGTCAAGAGTGATGTTCACGTTCCGAGTTCAGAGCTCTTTATAAACCGCATGTGAAAGAAGTGATCAAGGTCTTGCGTCGACAACGGGGAGTATATTCCCGAGACAGCTTTAGGATGCCTGTATGGGCATCGTGAGGGAGATGATCAGGACTTACAACCCCAAAGAACGGGTTGCCGAGGAAGAACTCAAGCATTACAGTAGCGAGATCTATGTCATGAAGGATCGAAATCGCTTATACTTTGTGGGCGAGGGTGATGTGCTATCGCAATTTATCCGTAACATGATCCCCCATAGGATTTTGTAGAAGATGACTCCTGAGGATGCTTTCACAGGGATGAGGCCCGTTGTTGAGCATATCAGGATTTTTCGATGTGCTACATTTTCACATGTCCCCACGTAGAGGACGGCTAGACCCCACAAAATTTCGCCATTGTGGGATTCCTAGTAGGACATTTCAAAAAGCCAAAGCTCACCGGATCTACACATCACTTAGAGAGTGATTGTGGAGCAAGAGATGGACGAGGAGGATAGGGATTTTGTTAGATCACTTGAGTCGAGCCGAAAGCAATGGAGGATGATGCGTAGGTACTTGCAGCCAGAGGGGAGCACCGGGTCGATATGGTAGCCGGGGTGATGGTCACCTTGCACGCCTTCGTGAGTCACCGGGGCTCTCGAAGATGTTCACCGATGGGGCACGTAGCATCACGAGATGAATGCACTCGTGATCGCAGAGGTTGCAGCCAGTCCCGAGGCCATTTCTTGGGCAGAGACTCCATTTCTCCATTGACCACTCCAGTGAAGAGGAGACCGAGATGGTTTCGGGAGACCCCAAGGAGGCCATAGAGAATGTAGGGAGCCCAAGGATCAGATCAGACAAAGGAGGCCACCAGTCATATTGGAAGCATACTTAGCACTTATGACTACTATCAGGGATATTGAACCACAGACATTTGTGCAGGAAGTTGATGAGCAGGTTTGGAGGGAGGCCATGGTTGAGGAGTATGATTCCATTAGCGCAACGACAACCGGGATGTGTCCGAGGTCTGGGAAGTCCGCCAGACTTCTAGATGGTCAGATAGCACAAGATTGTCGCAGATGGCGATTGAGAAACACGGGGTTCGATTTGTGCACGGCTTCTCTCAGATTGAGGAGTCGATTATGACGAGACATCTCGCAACTGGGCCAAGCAGGATACACTTCCATCGCATGATTAAGCGGCTATCATAAACAGAGATGGTTGGGCGATTCATCGATATGGATGTTAAGACCGCTACCGAATGGCCCATTGAGGAGGAGGTAGCATTGAGCAAACATGTGGCTTTGAGGTGAGGATAGTGGAGACTAATGCGGTGCCTTCTAAAGGCACTTTATGGTTCCCAAGCAAGTTCTCGAAAGCTTGGTACTCACGCATAGACACTCATTTGCTTCAGATGGGCTTCGAGAAGATGATGTCGATCCAAACCTCTATTTCATCATTAGAGGTGAGGACATCACCTTCTTATCTGAGTATGTGGATGATTTGTTCATCAAAAGAGCCAAGGATATCATATTTGAGTGCAAGTTGGGACTTGCACCAGAGTTTGAGATGAGTGATATTGGGTTGATCATTTTCCGGGTACGGGAGGTTTGGCAGAGGATGGTCATATATTTCTCGAGCAGGGGAAGTATGCGCAGATATTCGTTGGTGCTCGATGGAGGACTCCAGGCCCATGTCTACACCTATGAACACCAACTCCGAAGAAGCTCACCGGCCGATAGCCAAATATGGATGCTACAGCTTTACGGGGTGCAATGGATCGGTTCATCGATGTATCCGTTAACACCGCACTGTGACATATAGTTGTCGCGGAACACCCTCACCAAGACATGGTCGAGCCGGGTGTCTTATATGATTAGCAAACATGTCTTGAGGCATGTTACCGACAGTTTTGATTATGGCTTAGACCACATCAGAGGTGATGGGGTTACACTGGTTGGCTGGGCAATGGTTCGTGACCGGCAGATACCAGCTTCACGAAAGCACCCCCGTGGTGCCGGGCCTTCAGCCTTTGAAGTCGACTTGTTTCCGGTTCAATGGGCGTAAGCTCATTGTTTGAGTTCTGCCGAGGCGTATATATGGCAGCCACCAGCCGCTTAGCCATTTTACTGGGCAAGATGTCAAGGTTATTTGATCAGAGGATGGTCTGACTCCATTCACCGCGGATAACTGTAGAGGTTTGCATAAAACTCTCCTCGAGAATCCAAGAGTTTCACGACAGTCAGCTACATCGAGATCAGATACCACTTCATCGAGATCAGGTTCAGAGAGGGCCGTTCACCAAGAGACATTCGACAGACGACAAGTTGCATATTCTCACCACAACTCGCCATATCGGGCAAGCGTGTCTTTTTTCAGAGACAAGATGGGTTGGTGAGGAACACCTTCTGGGAAGAGGGAGTGTTGATTTGTATACCTTGGGAGGTGTTCCCATGTGTTAATTCTTCCTTAGCACATGTGGGAGAGACATTTGCCTTGTCCTATGTGTACTTTTATGCGTTCTATTTTGTACTTGACTTCTTTATTAAAGGCAAAATGTCACTTTTGATAAGTGAACATTAAATCACACCTTTGGTGATTTTGGATGGGACACAAAGTGATTCTAGGAATTAAAGTGCAAAGTGGGTTATGAGGTCACATTTATTGGAGATGATCTCAAGCCTTGATTAGAGATGATTTCATCCTTTGGATCAGATTTGGGGTTTTGGATGCCTAAAGAGGCAAAAAGAGGCAAAAGGAAGGAAGATTCTTCATGGGAGCTTTGCTTGAGTAGAGAGCTGGCAGTTTGAGTTGGGGTTTGATGCATGAGGACTGTGTGGAGGAGGAGCTAGCTTTGTGTTTGGGCAGCAAGGAGCTTTGTTCTTCATCTATTTCCTGGAGAGCTTTCATCATGGAGGAGGGCTATTCATTCGGGCTTGGACAGCTTCCTTCTTAGCTTGAGTTCTAGCCATCGTAATCGGTGAGATATCAGGCCGCATTGATCTTAGCAACATGACAGCCATTCCCTGCGGGAGGGATTCAAGACGAGCTTTCATTGCATTTCTCGTGAGGACTGCGCTGAGGGGGCGACCACATATCCGCCTTCTTTCTCATACTTGAACTCGAGCAGTCAAATTTATCCGAGTTGCTATTGTGTTCAGGTTCATTGTTGTATTGTATTTATCGCTTAGATCTTTGCGACTCAGATATATACATCATATTCCAAAATCGGCTTTCCTGTGGGTTTTATCCGTGGTCTAGACCGTAATAATTGCGGTTCACACATGTATTTTTAGTTGTTGTTAGGAAGCTCTTTTTTCTGTCCTTATTTCAGCATTAAATGATAGATAGGTGTGTTGTTATTGGTTTGGGAAAGTATATGTTAAATTTATCTAACTGAAAAATACTTGCAAGGGCACCCAAACAATCGAAATAACAACCCAATATATCAAAACAAACTATAGCTATCAGCTTAAAACAGTAGAAAACAAATTTATAACAACAGAGAAACTTAGTGGTCTTAGCTTGGTCAAAGACGTAATTCAAGAAGATCGTTGATAGTTCCGATTTTCTACACAAAGCCAGGGCAGTGACCTTTTGCTGCATGGCCAAAGGAAAGGGTCTCATCACGAGCCAACAAATTATGATCATGGGAATGTAGCAATATGACACTACCAACAACTGGCCACCAAGCCAAGGTAGTGTCCTTCATCAGAGCTTTCAGGTAAAAAGCATTAAAAGAAACATAAGTCAATAAGGCTTGAAAATGCATCCATGATCGTACAACTCGCCTCCATAGTACCCACGTGACAAATTAATTCAAATTTTGGTTTGATCAGGACTGACATCCCTAAAACTATATCATTCATTACACATGGCTTGAATGATCCTTGAGGAAAATCCTCCTTTTCCTATGGGTATTAGCCCAATAGGGTGGTCCTGCTATTTTAGCTTTGTATAGTAGATCCGTAATATCTTTGAGCTCTTAGATGATTTGTTAAAGATTTCATGCATATGTTTGATAAATTTAATGATGAGATATGATTTACATTTCTATCATCTCTAGGACTGATGAGCCTCCATGAGGGTGTAGTCTTTGATGCGTGACCATGCCCGATGGATAGGTACCGTGAGATCAAGGCACATGGGGAGATGATTAGCTCGACCTCCATAGGGATAAAATCCAACAAGATGGATGCTAAGACCCCAACAAGGGGCAGAGACAGGACAAAGTTGTGGAGAGCCCTTGCACAAAGAAGAAGAAGGACACCCTTATCAGGACACTTTGGCACAAATTTGACTCCATGGGGATTAGCCCTCACGTGATGGGACAATGTCTTGGTGGATCGACACCACCGTGGCAAATGGGACGCATTTCGAGCACATGTTGGTTCGAGCCTAAGTAATATGAAAGCACGGGTGTGATCTTACACGTGTGACAGGTTGCAGGAGCCCTAGAGGGGCCAACGTTTTGCTCCTTGGATGCTGATCATGCCCAAAAAGGGCCAACGTCTCCCTTCTAGGGGCCTGACGTCTCCATTTTTAGCTTTACTTTGACATTTTTGGCATTTAATGTGACAAATAATTGAATAATGTTAAGTCAGCCATGTCGGCTGTTTTCCATGACCTATTTTGTTAATTAAAGGTCATGAGGAGGATATAAAAAGAGGACTTTGCCTCTCATTTTTATCATAACACAACTTGCTCTCTTGGAGAGATACTTTTCTAGCTCTTGTCATGGTTTCTCTTGTCTTTTTGGAGTGAGGCGCAACTTCTTGGAGGACTATTTTTTGGCATGTGGTGCTATTTATCATTGGAAGGGTTACAACTAGGGTATGATTATGCTTCTTCATGAAATTGTAAGTGTTTTCTCATCAAAACTTCTTGAATGAATGGTTGTTGATTAAATATCTTGCATGCATAGTTACACTGTTATTATTTGCTTAATCTTTGAAACCCTAGGGAGCCAACACACAAGTAGGTTGTGGCTTCATGTCCCCATGGTAAGAGCTTATAGCCATTTGATTAGAGAAGTTTTAGCCTAGCTATAGCTACACTAGACTTCCTCTTTTCTTGAGTTAGCTTTGAACACAAATTGAAGAAAGAAGGCGTCCTAGGCCTAATTTGTTTTACACCTAGGGTTTGCTTCTAGGGTTTTGAAAAGCCTTGTCTTC
>SNQJ01S0044583.1:46075-57632 GCA_010110895.2 Picea sitchensis | reverse complement strand
ATCTTCTCTCCGAATCAATTTATATTCTGCAATGCCAGGGTCATGTGCAATCCACTTCATGCATCGTTAACGAACATAGATTGCCATTTCAATGAACTTTGATACGAAATTTTAGTCATCAACGGCACTCGTGAATTTCCTGATCCTCGTCTTCCTTCGATGAACATAACCAGTACAAATTCTAGTGCGCACGCATACAACGCGTGGATTAGTATGAAATTGTTTGTTCCTCTAAAAACCAATCTGCTTCCGTAGGAGGAAGGAGAATTCATCCCGATCATTAGATCAGTTGATATACATGGCCCATATCATCCAGAAATGTGAAGCGAAGTTTTAATTTTGTCTGTGCATTCATGCCACCACCATCACTATCATTTTTCATTATAAATAAATAAATGTTGTTAATAATTAATTAACTTGAAATTATATCTCTTACTGCCCTCTTTCATTAAGATTTGAGAAAGCAATCAAATCTTCCAGGCCAAAGAGGTGGCTGGAACTGAAGGCCACAAAGAAGAACTGATGAAGCTTATCATGGAACAAAACGCACAGCCCTCTCTCAATGTCCTTCTCTATGTGAAAGTTGAGGGTATTTTGTCAAATAAAATCACCGACTTTCACTGTCTTAAATTTTCAGCTTGTCAATGTGCAATTCTTGCTAGTAATCCTCGATCCTATTCCACCTTCTAAAGCTTTTGGAATTTTCTATTCTATACTAGTTTCAAATTAGTTCTAATCCACTGTAACGCTTATTTACTTAGTTATATTGTTCCTCCCTCTCAAATGCATAATAGGTGAATTTGATGGATATAAATGGATTTTGGTGATTATAGAGTTATTTTCATTTCAATGAAAAGGGAAAGAAAATGATATATTAATTGTTGTAATTATAAATTGTTTTGAAAAAAAAAATTGAATAATGATAATTTAAGTAAATAAGTACAAATGTATGAGAGTATTTGATTTGATATTTTGTTGATATTATTAGATTTTATTAGTATTTTAAATCATGTAAATTTTAATATTTTATAGTAAATTTTAGCAGATTATTAATGTTGTATTGGTGAAAGCCACGAGATGTTAAGCTCCTACCAAAGTTCAGGTTTCATCTAGAACATGTTTGTGTTTGTTATTATGTTTATTGTACATTAGTTTTTGAGAACATGTTTGTGTTTGTTATTATGTTTGTTTTACATTAGTTTTTGAGAAAATGATTGGGGCTAGATGTAAGCCTCTAGGTGAATTTGGTAAAAATAGATACCCCCTATAGCGATAACCTAGTCAAAGACTTGCTTTCATGAGTCTACATGCCTATGCTCATGTTGACTAAAAGCATCCAACCAAAAAAAATTGCACTTCATTATCTTGGTATCATTCATTTAGTAGGTTTTTTTTAATGTTTTCATAAGTGATCTAGAATTTCTAACAAATTGAAGCTCATTAGGAGTGTTGTGGGTTTTGTTGTTTCATTTCAATTGATTTATATTTGAGTTAATAAATATGTTTTTAATATCAGTTTTTTTTATGTTAGGTATTATTTCACTATTGATATACAAAAAAGAGGTTACATCATATCATAATGGATTTGTTACTCCTTGAGAGAATGTATGGATTCTTCAAAAAATGCATATCAATTATTGATATACTTGAAAATAGTAAAGCAATTATATCTAATAGTTCCTTCAGTACTGAATGATTTTAAATATCTTTGTACAAAAAACATGGGATTGTCTCGTAAACCATGACCTTCTTAATTCCTAATCATATTAAGTAGTAGGGAAAAAAGAAAGCCCTTTGACAAAGGAATCGAAAATCTAGGCCTAAAAATACCTGAACAGGCATTAAGCAAAGCTAATGCTCCTCCTTAAAATCAAAATCTACCAAGATGTAGGCAAACTATGCATTGGGTTGAGTGTCTTCAACTTGTTGGTCCTCTAATGCTTTTGCCACTAGCATTGCCTCTAGTCCCCAATAAGCATTGATCAAAGCATCATGCTTATTTTCCAAAAATTCCAATTTGTTAAAAACTTCCCTAGGTGAGTTCCATTCTCTTCAATTATCTGTGTAATGAGACTTTTGTTGAGCCAATATATTTCCACCATCTATTCTCTTCTTTACTTCTCAAGAAGCATGTGTCTGGCATCCACTAAAGCAGCTTTGCATCCACTTCATCCATTGAATTTTTCCCCTCTTGTCCCTAAATTTCTTGTCTAATTTATCTACCTCTGTGTTGACTCCACCAGAAAACTTGTTATGGTAACTGTGAGTAGCTTCCATAGCTTCTTTCTTAGCCTTGGTCATTCTCTAATACCCAGTTTTCTTAGAAAAATTTATGCAGGTTCTGGATCGACCTCTTATAGTAGCCTTACTCCCCTCTGTGACCTACTTATTCATTGATTGCTTGTCATTCCTATACATGATTAAAGTTCCTTACACATAGCCTAAATTCCATAGCACATTCCAGAGTCAGACTATGATGAGCCTAGAATCACCACACCAGTTAAGATAGCTCCCCCTTTGCTACTAAGCTCATTGTAACTCTGGTGCATGCCCAAAATATCCTCATAGCTTCCATTGCTTCTCCATAGGACAAGTTTAAACACAACCCATTATCCAATAACATAGGTGAAATAGAGAGCATAGAGACAAAGGTTAGGAACCCTCTCCACTCTCATTGATTGATTCAAATTATGCTAAGAACGAAATGAAGGCAGGGATATAACAAGGAAATACACAAAGATATTGCAAAAAACACAGAGATACAATAATACACAATTTCTATTAATGAACGAATGTATAGGAACTGTAAAATGCAGAGCGAACTAAACTTGCTAGAATGGTGGTAGATTATCTCTGAGAAGAGATGTGATGGCTATGCGCATTCGAAAGAAGATGTTTACAATGAGGTGTCTTTTTTAACATAAAGCATTAATGAGAAAACCCTAAACATCCAAAACCCTAACCCCAAAAGATGAAACGCCAAAAGGTTTGTGGAACCCGATGGGGGTAGTTCATATGTCAACTTCCCAAGGGTGTAACTTTTTCATACAATCTTTGTTTGGGGTACTCAATATACCGTTGGAAAGGTCTAGCAAAGAAGTGCAACTTTTGGCTAGGGCCAAGGAATGTACTTTTTAACCTGTGGCCCCCTAAATGTCCAAAAAATGTCATTTAGGGCCTCAAAATGACCCTGGAAGTTTAGGACTCGAAAAAACTGTAGAAAACTGCCAAGGTGGAAAATTGTGTTTTAAGTCAGGGGAATAGATTGGTGGTCGTCGATATCCACATGGATCATTCCTCCCCCCTTAGGAAGCAACGGTCCCCATTGCATTAAGTTCTTGTGGGAGATGGGGAAGCTTTTGTCGAATATGAGCCTTGGTGAGTCGTTGGTCGTACTGAAGAAGTTGTCTTTCTTGTACTTGACATTACCCTATTGAGGGATGTCATGAACCTGTTGTTGGAGGGGCTGGATCCATTCAACAAATCTATCTACAAGATCTACCTTGGTCTGAGAGTGGGAGGACTTTCTCGGTGAAGATACAGCATGAAGAGCTATATCAATGGGGACTGATGGTTGGAACCCCAAGCACACCTATGGCCAATAGAGCTATGAAGGGATCTATTATAGCTTTGCTTGACTGGGCAGTGTGGAGGCACCCCCGTAGGTGAAGAAATAATATGTTTGCGCTCTTCTACAATCTTTTCGACCTGCTTTTGTTGGATAGAAAGGTCTTAGGCTGAGGTTGTAGTGGTCGTAGTATCATTTTGTTCACCTTTTGACTGGATCATGAAGAGGATAAACTTTGTGGTATGAGAGATTAATTTGTGGCACTGTTTTGTCGAGACAGTAGTCAGAACTACATATGGTACCCTGTAGAGCTAACCCCCCACAGTAACAATGACACTACGAGGTCGAGATTCATAAACAACATGACACTTCCACATATATGGTTGGCCTAAAAAAACGTCACATACTTCTAGTGGGGAAACATCACACGGTACCTTATCCTTGAAGGGCTTGATGTTGTAGAACAGATGACATTGTTGGCTGACACAGAGATCTCGTCCATGGCAAAGCCACTCGATGTTGTATGGTTGTGGGTGTGGTGTTGTCAGCGAATCCAACTGCTTGACGACCTCTACTGAGATTAGGTTATTTTGGATTCCACTATAAAAAATGAAATAGAGTGGGGTCCCCTTCACCCAATTTATGAATGGAAGAGGCACTCCCCCTCCTCAGGCTCCTCTCTTTCTTCTAGTTGGATTGTTGTTGTCGTGATGGTAGCAGTGGGTTTTGCATCGATGATATGTTTCCTTTTGTTTTTTTCTGAATCAGATTCTGAGTTGGGGCTCCGTTCTTTTTCTTTCAGCTTGTCCACCAATGATCATTTCTAGCGACATTCATCGGTGTTGTGCCAAGGGATTTTGTGGAAGTCGCACCACTTTCCAGTGTCCTTCTTCATCTTCCCAATACCCTTCTTTTCCTGCAGCTTGGACTGGTTGTCTTGAGGTTCGATGTTCTATGAATTAGGGTCGCCTTTACCATAGTTTGGTTGTTGTGGATTTGCAAACCATAACTCTCGCTTATTCCGCAGCTTAAATTTATACTCGATTTTGACAGCATATCGATAAGCAGCTCCCAGTAATGAGATGTCCAGAAACTCCTTTTATTGTTTGGATGTACGTTTGTATACCCCCACGGTATTTTAGAACCAGATGTCGCTTAGAGTCTTTGATACCTAGCTTGGTGCGCAAGGTATGAAAGTTATTTGTGAACTCCAACATTGTTTGGTCCCTCTCTTGACACTGTGTGGTCCATCTCATGTACTAGTTGTCATAGTTTCCAACAGGGTAATATTGTTCATTAACGACGTCCATAAAAAAAATCCCATGTGGGTTCAACCTCAAACACTCCAAACTCCTCTATGGAATTTTTCTCACAGTAGGTCTCCCACCAATTTTTGACATGGGGGACGGCCTTAAGGAGCACAAAGGTGATATTTTCTCTATCACAAAAATTGTGGACAGAGAAATAACCTTCTAGTAGATTTAACCACTTTTCCAAAGCATCTACATCTATTTGATCTTCAAGCATGAGAATATAAAAATTAACTTGTACCTTGAAAGGGGTGGTTCTTCCGAAGTGGTCATTTGACGAAGATGTGTATGTTGTTGTCGGCAGTCGTCGAAGGATTTGGGTGAAATTATCCATCATTTTGCCCCTCTATCACGTGAGGGCCCCTCTATCACGTGAGGGCTTCCTCGAGCAACAGATGAATAGGATCTATTTCTCCCTTGTCTCTCTTTTCTTCTGTCATGGGAGGCCGCTTGGGCTGGCAAGAGCGGTTGTCCTCAAGTGAAACTAGCTCGAGACCCAACTCTTTATACCATGACCTCGTGTTAGCACAAATTTCCACCCTCCCATTGAGTTGATAAACCTGTTATAACAACGATGAAAAATTGGCTAATTAAAGGGGTAAATCCCCAAACTATCACGGGCTAGACCCCTCTCCGTTTGGGTTAGTGTTTGCTAGCCTCAGGGGGGAGTCCCTAGGCACCCTAGGTACCTTGTTGTTGTCTTTTAGGACTGATTTTCTGCATTTAAACCCAAAAAACAACGAGTTGTTCGTCTTGGACAACATGTCAAATAGTCCAAAAACGATGAGGAAAATATGGTTTTTTTGCTTGGAGGGTTCCTGCAGGGTTAGCACAATGATTATAGAATGGAAATACAATGGAAAAATACTCAAGAGACAAATAAAATCACCATAAACAGTTCAGAAAAATGACAAATTAGATTGTAAATTTCGCAAAATATCGACAAGAAACAAGGTTAGAACACAAACACTTTCTTTATTCATAGGCTTGTAAGAGAGTTGGTTGCACCACAATTGGCAAGTCCACAACCGGTACAATGATCACTTTACTCAAAGAAGAGTCACTAGAGAGAGAGAGAGAGAGAGAGAGAGAGAGAAACACTATGTTGTTGTTGCCAAGAACCGACCAATAACCAATGAATACCATCCAATATATAGGAGAGGAGTGTGAATAAAAGAGGAGTTAATGTGCATGAGGGAATAAGTGTGAGTGAGAAATTTAGGAATTAATGTGCATGAGGGAATAAGTGTGAGTGAGTAATGTGCATGGGTGAGTTATGAGTGAGAGTGTAGGGAGGATAATTTTAGCTTTTCAATGCATGTTATATTGCTAAATTTGGCCAAGGGATGAGGGAGTTATGAGTTAAAGGGAAATTCGCCCTATTTTTTAGCGACTTCCTGAAATTTAGGAATTTTGCGTTTAAAAGCAATTTAGGGAGAATTTTTAGAAATTCGTTGCATGGAAAATGAGAGGAATAAAGTGAGAAAAATTAGCCTTTAGTGGATAAAGTTTCTCCAAACAATGCCACCTCACCCAATGACACCCATGCACCGCCTCTTTAGCTTAATTAATTCTCATTTAATACATAATCCTTGGAAAATGCGCCCTTGGTCCATGATGCCATGTAGATGCCACATCATCCTGATACTCTGCCACATGTTGAAATATAATCCTGTCACTTGCCACTGCTGGAGATGATGATGACTGCTAAAAATAGAAATTTCCAAAAATAGGAAACTTGTTGAAACTGACCCAAACTCTCCACATGCTCGGAATGACTAGGAGACCACTATCATGTGTCTATTGTTAAAAATAGGCACTGCTAAAAATACAAAGTCCTCGCATGTCCATGATATTATACTCATTGGATTCGATTTTCCGCAAGGAATCCAAATCCACAATCAGAATAGACATGCAAGCCTTGGTGCTCAACATGCTAATAATATAAATTTGTGTCAAATCCACCCGAAAAAGGCCCAAAAGACTCAGAATGTCTCAAGGATCAATAATATGTGCTCATAATTTGAATTTGGGGCCTAGAGCTCAAACTGCTAAAAATAGAAAGTTCTTGTATGTCGCCCGAAAAAGTGCTATCAGGCCTAAAATCATGCAAGGACCATCCCTGTGTACTTAGAATTGCTCCAAACTGTCAAGAGACCCAGTCAAACCATGTCTCCTAAAAAGTAGCAACACCCACTGTATGTAGACATCTCTCTCAAATTCATGAGAAACCAAGCTAACTCTAACTTTGAACAAAATAACCTTGGACCAATCATATACTTGTCTCTAATGGGAACCAACCTCTTGCTCAGCACAAGTGCTAAACTTTGGGAGAACCTCTGAATGCCAACCAAAATAATGCATGCTGGCTCTTAACCCTCAATATTTCATGGGTGAAAATCTAGGGGTTAACACCTTGATCTGGATGGATCTAGGGAACATCACAAAAGTTTTAAAAGTGTCCCAGGAGGGTCAGAATGGCCTCAACAGGTAGAGAAAGGGAAAAAAATCAAAGTTCCCAAAACTCAGTTAAAATGGCATGATCGTGAAGAGCGTGTCGCAATCTTTCTAACAACGCAAACGACTCGTCAAATGGAGTTACGGATCAAAAGTTATAAGCGGTCAAAGTTCAGTCAAACTTGGTCAAAAGTCAAAAAGTCAAAGTGACACATGGCACCACTGCAAGGGTGATATGTGGCACGTCCATACAGCTGAGTTGTCAAGATGACGTGGCAAAGATGGCAGACACGTGGACAAGTTAGGTGATGACACGTGTCAGTTTCATGGACAAATCAGATAGTGACAAGTGACAGTTTTGTGGACAAATTATATGGTGCCACGTGGCCCAGTCATGGGCTGCCATATGGAACCCCTCCAATGGTTGGTGTGTAAAAGTTATATGACTCCCCAAGAGTTGAACTCATGAACTCTCATTAGTCCAAAGGCCCCACAACTCTGCGCTACCAACACACCATATAATGTTGCTAGTTTGTAATGTGATAAGAATTACATTTAAATTTAAAATTTGAACTAGGCGCCAAAGAAAATGCGTTGGGCCGAAGATCCCTAGCCTCCCCTACCAAGGGGCTTATCCATCCGCCACCAAATATAGTATATTCCGCCAGTTTTAAAACCGTCCGTTATTTTAGCCCTCCGCCAAACTCGCAGCTAGGAATAACATATGGTTGTAACCATTTGCCAAAAGGGGAGGCCCGTGGGATTCGACCCCGGGATCTCTGCCTAACCACGCCCTAAATTAGCTTCGTTGACCATCATGCTAACTTCCTCATTATTACATAACCGTCGCAAAATTGGTATAAGAAGGGCCCTCTGGTTCAGAGTTGGGGACAACAATAGCACATGAGAGGTGAGACTGAGCGCACTCGTACGGCCTGGTACGGATTTTGCCACACTTTTCGAGATTTCTCCATCATTTATTGCAGATGTAGTGGCATGGTAAACGAGGCAGAGGTGTCTCTTGGGCCTGAAAGTGTCCGACTTGGATGGAGACGATTTGACAATCGTTTTTAGGTAATTCGGCGACGAGAATCCAATGGCAACGTATGTTTTTGCAGCAGAGCTTTAGATCAGCAAGCTAAGTTCTGGAGAAGCCAATGTAAGCATGCTTTTCATTATGTTGTTTTGTCATTAAATGTTGCAGCATAGCATGCGTGTTACAGGTCTAAAGGAGCATAGAGAAGTTGCAGCAAGGCAACAAGATCAACTTATTCCTTCTATCTATTATTTTCTTCTCTTCTTCCACATAAACGAATCCATTATATGTGACAGAGAATTTGTGGCACTTGCATGATAAGTGGCCAATGAAGCAGTTCTAAATCTCGTGGTTTCAAGATCTTGTACGGGATGCATATTTGTGCTTGGACCTGAACAACAGATCTAAGGCATTTGATGGATCCATGTTCATGGGGATCATCTTTTATTCTTCCTCTTTTTATGTATTGAGTATGTGGGAATGATGTCCATGTCAACATCATGGATGCCTCATGAGTATGAGAACTTGTGAAGCTTGTATACATTCTTGATCACATTCCGATCTCTTGTTGTCGTCACTAAAAAATGGACTTTGGCCTTACAACTTGTAAATGAGAGACATCATTACAACGATGAGAATAAAGTGGTCAGGATTTGGAGCATGAACCGAAGAGGTAGCCCACATCGATTGAACTCCGTTATCAAGGGAAGTGTCATATCCATTATGTGTATTATGTTCTTATGTTGTTTTTCCATGAATTTCCGCACATAGGATGTCAAATGCAAGCATAACATATCACACATAAGGAAAACTAAAAAGGTTTCATTCACTTTGAATTCAAGCGCATAAGACTTCAACTTTACCTTTAATTGCACATCGCTCAAGTAAAACGATCTATAACTAACCCTTTTGAAGGAGTGACAAAATCAACCAATTATTGGAAACTTATCGCCCCCGGGTTTAGATCACACCTTGTCGGGGACATCCATTGAGAAAAAACAAGGAGCAGATTGCTCCGATACCATTGATTCAAATTATGTTGAGAATGAAATGAAGGCAGAGATATAACAATGAAATACATAGAGATGTTGCAAGAAACACAAAGATACAATAATACACAATTTCTATTAATGAACGAATGTATAGGAACTGTAAAATGCAGAGCAAACTGAACTCGCTAGAATGGTGGTAGATTATCTCTGAGAAGAGATGTGATGGCTACGCACATTTGCAAGAAGATATTTACAATGAGGCTCAAAAGGCCTTTTTTAACATAAAGAATTAATGACAAAACCCTAAACATCCACAACCTTAACCACAGAAGATGAAACTCCAAAAGGTTTGTGGGCCCCGATCGGGGTAGTTGATACGTCAACTTTACGAGGGTGTAACTTTTGCACACAATCTCTGTTTGGGGCATTGGGTATATTGTTGGAAAGGTCTAGTTGAGAAGTACAACTTTTGGTTGGGGCCAAGGTACGTTGTTAGCAAACCTTGGCCCTCCAAATGTCCAAAAAATGTCGTTTAGGGCCTCAAAACGACCCCAGAAGTTTAGCACCCAAAAAAACCATAGAAAACCGCCAAGGTGGAAAACTGTGTTTTGAGCCAGTGAAATAGGTGGGTGGCCACATATATCCACCTGAATCACTGATGACAATTCAAGGCCACCACCATGCGACTTCATCATTACTTTCAAAGTTCCAAACTTACTTGAGTGCATACTTAGTTAGAGTGATAAAAAAACATATGGACAAGCAAAACAAAACACAATTAACCCCACTTCTTCCACAATACTCTCAATTCATTATCATAGACCTACACCTCCACCTATCTGATGGTGTGACATGCATTGCGACTCAACCTGTATGTAGACATCATCCACTAACCTCCCTATCACCCCATAATATCTTGGTGTTTTCTTTAACTATTTGTTTTCCTACTTTTTTTTTTTTTTTTAATAAAAAAGTGGAACCTGCTATATTAGATAGACAAAAAACTTTTACAGAGTGTACAAAAGAGTAGGTCTGATGTCACCCAAAATGTTGCCGATTATAGGAAACCAGCATAGGTGGAGGGCAAGTAGCAGTAGCATGATAAAACATAAAAATAGAGTAGCATCTGTCCTGCCCGGAGGAAACCAGGACAGATGTCTATGGTCTAAATACACATAAAACAGTGACATAATAAAACTAGGAACCAAGATAGCATAAAAACCTAGGTGCCTGGTGACCTGTCATCCTCGCCAGTCTGCTGCGTGGACCCAGCCAGGATGGCAAATGCTTGCGCGCAGAGGGGGCATTTCCGCTTAGCTGGCGCGTTGGAAAATGCATCGAGGATCATGTCCATGCGGTGGCCCATGAGGAGGGCCCGATGATCCAGGTCAGACAAGTGGCCACGAAGGTCGAACATTAGAGCCAGGTGCTCTTCTCGGATGAGTGAGCCATGCATGTTGCCACCCACGTCCACCGCCACTCCAGAACCCGCATCGAACACCCTCTGCTCCGCATCAGCCTTTGCACCCTTCGTGCCTGCTTCGTTCATCTGTATGTTATGGCAGCTGCAAATGTCATCACCAGGCCAGGGGATTTCTTCCACAATACAGCCGGGGGTATCGTCTACCAGTGTCGGAGTGGGTCTGCATTCCTCCCGATGGGTCGCCGTTGTGGCTCGAGTTTTCTCGATAATCGACAGGTCCTCCATGAACGGGTCTTCCACCACTATGCAGGGGGGAAAATCCTCCTCAATACCAGCTTCCTGTAGGGCTCCCGACGTATTAGCCTTGACGTCTCGGCTGCATCCAGCTCCAGGTTCAGCAATGGTGGCAAGCCGCGCCAGTTTCTCTGCCCTGGCTTTCTTCCGAAGAATGGATGTCGCCAGAGCCAAGGCGCGTTCCAATTTCTCCTTTCGACGCCGCTGCGCCTTATGCGCCTCCCAGGCCGCGCCACGGCGAGGTCTGCCTCTCTTTCGAACCATGGTGAAGGAACAGAGCAAATGCAGGTGAAGGCAGATGAGCCAGGACGAGAGCAGTTGCAGGTGCGAAGCACGAGCAAGCCAGCTCTGTCTCGGTGCGCTCAGAAAGAAATACAACGAAAATGCAAAAGGCCGGGGCACGATGAATGCTGGGCCACACCAGAGCGTCCAAGCTATAAGCAAAGCCGAGACAGGTGTAGTCCCGCTCTGTCCGGG
>SNQJ01S0044583.1:0-26726 GCA_010110895.2 Picea sitchensis | reverse complement strand
TTTAATATTTATTATTTTATATATATTATTGCCGTCCCCAACCTGCCGTCCCCTGAAAAATTTGGGGGTGCGCTCTAGCCGTCCCGGAAACTCGTCCCCCCGTCCCCGCCGTCCCCCCGTCCCCAAAGGCAATGCAACATAGGAGTGGCATTGTTATTCTAGAGATACCATTTTTTGTGCTATTGAATGTGCCAGTGAGTGGAGATCATGATAGACTTTATGAGACTTGTCATGGTTCAAACGTCAACATTCAGTATTTGATAACTGCATATATTGTGAGAGGATATTTATTTTATCCGCAACATTGGAGTTTATTCCAGAGCACGTGTATATGGACTTTGAGAGCATGCCTTCTAAAGATCCAGTAAATATTACTAGCATTATCTTCAAAGCATGAAAAAACATACAACCAGAAAACGAGCTAGGTGTGTTCAACTTGGAAATTTATGATGTCATGCTTCTATCAGTGGAAAATGATTGCTACAGTTATAGAACAGGTGGCAGGTGCAAACGTGTTAATACAAAATCTTATTTTTGGGGTAATATAAGACACCACATCTATTATAGGTGGTGATTCCTCCTAAGAGGTCTTGTTTTTATTTTACTTTAGGAGATTAGTTCCAGATTTCAAGGCAGCAGTTGGAAAATCAGATCCAGAATTGAAGGGATTCACTCAGCATTCAAAAGAGTATAAAATCACAGCATAATATTATCAGAGGGGGTAGATTAGGAATTCTTTGTGGCAGAATATTATTAGAGGGGGTAGATTAGGAATTCTTTTTGGCAGTGAGACTATTCTTTTCTTTGTAATCCGCTATTACATTTTGTAAATTTTTGGATCAAAGGATTTAGCTTTGGATTCATCTCTTAGGTCTTATGATAATAAATCCTAGTTACATCTATTTTTCGTGTTTAGCTTCTTTAACCTTCATCTATTTTTATTTTTGTGCAATTTTAAATTACAGTTAAACAATTTGGTACCACTTCCACTGTCATTTGTTTCCACTGTCATTTGTTTCATTTGAGTAGCAGATTTTATGTATAACTTCATTGATGTTTTCATAACCTGTGTCTCAATATGTATTCAATAAAGTTTCAATTAAAATTGTGTTGAATGGTTTTATATTGAATTCATGTGCTCAGTATATTACATTTATTCTAAAGCCAGATTCATTAAGTAATGCCCAACAGTCCACTTTCTTTCTATTTTATATCTTACATTTATTCTAAAGCCAGATTCATTAAGTAATGCCCAACAGTCCACTTTCTTTCTATTTTATATCAACATTGACTTCTTTACTCATTGTTCGTGTCTAAAATTTATTGTTTCCTTTCATTTTTTTTTGTCTTCCACTTAAATGTTTTGAGCTTTGTTCTCTAATACTCCAAGCCCAATAGACTCCGATATTTGAATTTTACATTCTTTATTCTAATTTGCTACCATTATTCTTCAAACCCTATTCATACCATTTTTTGTTATCATAAATCTGGCCTTTATGCTCAATAAGTTATTGCTTAGTAACAATTAGCAGCAAGCTTCATTTTAAGTATTGAGGGAGTCTCCTTTGGTCCAAGAGCCAGCCTGTGGCTAGAAGTTGGTCGAAAGATGTCTTGGCATGGTTTCTAAACAGTCGGAAACCATCTCAAATTACAAAAAAAAATTGGAGTCATTGTCGGGGACGAGGTTTGAGGTTTGAGATATTTTCCCCAGGGTTTTATAAATATCAGATTTGGTTCTTAAAGGTGAACAAGGACCAAAAATAGGATGTGTGGTTATTCACCTGGAGACCGCACTGTGATTTCATTGGTGACTCCACTGTGTCCAAATGGCAAGTTCTTTTGCTGCAAAGATTGTTGCAAGGTATGCTCCATTTGATTTTTCAAATGTACATGGTTTTCCTAATATGATGGACCTAACATGGAAGACTAGGTAGATTACCTTCCCATATTTAATACATATGATAAGAAAAATCATACACAACACTTAAAGGATTTTTATGCTTGCATGCATCATCAACTGAATATCTATCATGGAGTTTTAATGAAAATATTTTTGAGCTCTTTGTTTGGAGATATTCAACAATGGTACAAAGCTTTACATGTTGTTAGTATTTCTTCGTTAAAGAATTTCCATGCAGCTATTCATTCTTATTGCAAGACCATATATTCATCTCATCTTCTTTTTAAGGATTGTTGTGAACAAAAGTTTGAATGTGATAAAGAGTTAGAAGAACAAGTTTACTACAGCAGTGAGGATGACGAAGATCTGTTGGTCTATGAAGAAACATCTATGAACAATTTTGACTTAAATGCACCTGAAAGTTTTCAAGAAAGTATAGTTTTGTTTACTGTCTTAGACAATAAAGATCAAGATCTTATTGAACAAAATGATATATTTGTGCTTAAGGAAGATAATCAACATGAAGAAGGGTAGATTCCTTTGTTGTCATTCACAGAAAGTTCAAACAACAGTAAGTCCATACATGATAGCTTTGGTTTTCAAGAAGATAGTGTCCATGAGAAGTTTAAAATTGATGATGAAAAGGTTGGTCTTCAAAGGTTTATCTATCATCATCAAATGCAAAGTCTTGTTCTTGATAAAGACAATAAAGAAGAACAAATTTCCCAAACAACATCTTGAGAAATTTTGAATAATCATAATCAAAACGATGATTTTGCAGTCGGATATGATCAGTCTATTGAGGAAAAACTGTTTCAACATCATGCTACTGTCATAACATACTAGGAGGATATTATTATTGATGATGATATTAAAGATATTGTTGTTTCGAATTCTTCTCAAGAGCTTGCTGTGCATGAAGAAAATCAGCAACTTAAAGAAAGTGTCTTTGCTCTTCCATTGGAGCTCAAACTCTTTTAAGTTAATTATGAAGGTTGTGTATATGCATGCAATAATCAAATGATGTTTTCATATATGTTTCAAGATCTTGTAGCTGATTGGCTCAAATTGTTTTCATTCCAATCTTCCAACTTTCATTAACACAGTACAAGTGGAAGAATCTTACTTCATCAAAAGAGCAGATGGAATTTATTTTATCCGCAACATTAGAGTTTATTCGAGAGCCTTGTATATGGATTTTGAGAGCATGCCTTCTAAAGATCCAGTAAATATTACTAGCATTATCTTCAAAGCATGAAAAATCATACAACCAGAAAACGAGCTAGGCATGTTCAACTTGGAAATTGCTTATTTATGATGTCATGCTTCTATCAGTGGAAAATGATTGCTACGGTTATAGAACAGGTGGCAGGTGAAAAAGTGTTAATACAAAATCTTATTTTGGGGGTAATATAAGATACCACATCTATTATAGGTGTCGATTCCTCCTAAGAGGTCTTGTTTTTATTTTACTTTAGGAGATTAGTTTCAGATTTAAAAGCAGATTACAAGGCCGCAGTTGGAAAATCAGATCCAGAATTGAAGGTATTCACTCAGCATTCAAAAGAGTATAAAATCAGCAGCATAATATTTTTTTTTTTCTAAAGTAAAAAGCAGATCTTATTATATTAATGCTTCAAAAAATACACCATGACATGGAGGTGCCAGTTGTCCTGCCTGTGAAGGAAACCGAGACAGCTGGCCTGTCCAAAATAGCATGTAAATTCAAAATCTCGTTTTGCCACCCTGTCCGAAGGAAACCAGGGTGCATGACTAGTTTCAGCAGCAGTTTGATAATGCCTATGCTAACGCTAACATGGCTATGAACTAGAAGAGCTACAGCTCTAATAAACATAAAAAAGAGAGAGAGTTTGAGACAAAGCTGAACAGGAGAACCTATTAACCAGTGTCCTCGCGGTCGTCCGTCTCCTTGCCGCTGCTGACATGAATGGCATAGAGCTGAGCGCAGGTGGGGCATTGTCGCCGTGGGGTGGCACTGGAGTAAGCTGCATACAGCATATCCAAGCGTTGGCTAACGCGGACAGCCCTGAAGATTTGGTCGTCCACCATGCTGCGGACCTCAATCAGCAGCATAATATTATCAGAGGGGTAGATTAGGAATTCTTTTTTGCAGTGAGACTATTCTTTTTTTTGTAATCCTAATAAGCTATTACATTTTGTAAATTTCTGGATCAGAGGATTTAGCTTTGGATTCATCTCTTATGATAATAAATCCTAGTTACAGCTATTTTTTGTGTTTAGCTTCTTTAACCTTATCTCTTTTTATTTATGTGCAATTTTAAATTACAGCTAGACAATTTGGTACCACTTCCACTGTCATTTGTTTCATTTGAGTAGTAGATTTTATGTATAACTTCATTGATGTTATCATAACCTATGTCTCAATATGTATTCAATAAAGTTGCAATTAAAATTGTCTTGAATGGTTTTATATTGAATTCATGTGCTCAGTATATTACATTTATTCTAAAGCCAAATTCATTAAGTAATGCCTAACAATCCACTTTCTTTCTATTTTATATCAACATTGACTTCTTTATTCATTGTTTGCATCTTAAATTTATTGTTTCCCTTCATTTTCTTTTGTCTTCCACTTAAAATTTTTGAGCTTTGTTTTCTAACACTCCATGCCCAATAGATTGAGTCCTCCGATCTTTGAAGTTTACATTCTTTATTCTAGTCTGCTACCATTATTCTTCAAACCCTTTTCATACCATTTTTTTTTATCATAAATCTGGCCTTTATGCTTCATAAGCTACTGCTTAGTGACAATGAGCAGCAAGCTTCATTTTAAGTATTGAGGGATCCCCCTCTGGTCCAAGAGTCGGCTTGTGGCTAAAAGTCTTTAAAGAATTTTCATGCAGCTTTTCATTCTTATTGCAAGATCATATATTCAGCTCATCTTCTTTTTAAGTATTGTTGTGAACAAAATTTTGAATGTGATCAAGAGCTAGAAGAACAAGTTTACTACAACAGTGAGGATGAAGAAGATCTGTTGGTCTGTGAAGAAACATCTATGAACAGTTTTGACTTGAATGCACCTGAAAGTTTTCAAGAAGGTACAGTTTTGTTTCCTTTCTTAGAGAATAAAGATCAAGATCTTATTGAACAAAATGCTATATTTGTGCTTAAGGAAGAAAATCAACATAAAGAAGGGTAGATTGCTTTGTTGTCATTCACAGAAAGTTCAAACAGCAATAAGTTCATACATGATAGCTTTGGTTTTCAAGAAGTTAGTGTCCAGGAGAAGTTTAAAATTGATGATGAAAATCTTGGTCTTCAAAGGTTTATCTATGATCATCAAATGCAAAATCATGTTCTTGATAAAGATAATAAAGAAGAACAAATTTCTCAAACAATGTTTTCAGAAATTTTCAATAATCATGATCAAAACGATGATTTTGCAGTCGGTTATGATTAGTCTATTGAGGAACAAGATGTTGTTCTAAAACATCATGCTATTGTCATAACATACGAGGAGGATATTATTATTGATGATGATATTAAATATATTGTTGTTTCAAATTCTTCTCAAGAACTTGCAGTGCGGGAAGAACATCAACAACTTAAAGAAAGTGTCTTTGCTCTTCCATTGGAGCTCAAACTCTTTCAAGTTAATTATGAAGGTTGTGTATATGCATGCAATAATCAAAGGATGTTTTCATATATTTTTCAAGATCATGTAGTTGATTGGCTCGAATTCTTTTCATTCCAATCTTCCAACTTTCATTAACACGGTACAAGTGGAAGAATCTTACTTTATCAAGAGAGCAGATGGAATGCAGAAACAACTCAGTCCTTGGGAACAAAAAAATGTAATCTCTCATAGTTTTCATGATCCTGTAGCAGGTTATTAGGAGGTCTTCGTCAGCAAAATTTTTGCAACATTTTTTCACTATGAATATCAGTTCCAGCATCATGTTGAGTTGCAACTTTACATCTTACATTTTTTGAATTTGCTTGCCTTATTCTTGATAAAGTGCATGCAAAAGATCCATTCGAGCAAATGGATGTTCAAACAGTTGCATTAGAAGTGGCATGTTACCTAAGAAAATGGATTGAAGTTGGTTAGATTAGAAGGTCTTGTATATAAATAAGTTTGTCACTTGAACATTCATTTCAGTTCAACAATAGTGCAGTTTTTGTTTAGTTCATAGTTTGCAACTTTGCACAGTAGTTTTGATTTCAATTTACAGTTGTTTCCAGTTTGTATAAAGTTTGCTTCAGCTGAGAATAAGTAGGGTTTTCATAGTAGGAACATGCAGATACAGGTTCAGGAATTCACATATTTCAGAGATGGACAGAGACAAGTTTCCAATAAATTGATGATTTCAATTTACAGTTGTTTCCAGTTTGTATAAAGTTTGCTTCAGCTGAGAATAAGTAGGGTTTTCATAGTAGGAACATGCAGATACAGGTTCAGGAATTCACATATTTCAGAGATGGACAGAGACAAGTTTCCAATAAATTGATGAAGGCATGTGATCTGCAATTCTTTGGTGCCTTGCAGGGAGACACCATCCCAAGATGAAGCCTATGTTGTAACATAAATCGACATCATAAAATTTTGAAATTTTGAAAAATTTTGGAATGACCTTTTTATCCACTGTCATCTTGAGCTTTCAATCCTTTGTCAAAATAAATCTTTGTTGTGATATACCTCTACCTACTCATCATTTTAAAAAAAGGCGTTATCTTGACCTTGGGTCTTTAGAGGAGTTATGTGTGTCTCTGTGTGATCCACATGCTGAGTTTGGTCTTACTCCAAAACCAATTCTTTTATTCAAGCCTATTCTCATTTCATAAAAACAATTTCCCAATTATAGCTAAGTCCTTGTTTATTTCACCACGTGGCGCCGAATTAAAACCAAAAATAATTGTTATTTGAGATAGGTCTTTTTGAAAGACTTAATTTCAAATAATAATCATTATCTATAGCATATGTGTTAAATGGCATGAACAATATTTAAAACATATTATGTGGGATTTATATTAAATTATGGTCGCATGAGTTTTATGAAATCATTCTATTGTATTCTCCATCCAAAGTCAAAACATTTTATATGTCAACCAAGCACAAACAACGTTTTTGTTGCACAACATTGCTACTTTCAAGGCAAAATCCATCGAACACATATGTTCATAGTTCCAACTACTAAAACAAATGCCAAATATGTTTGGAGGATTTGCAGGTCGTGTTCATTGTTAATAAAGGAGAACCCGTGCTAGATATAATCTTGATCCTGATATCTTCAAGTCTACCAAAAAGATTTTTCCAGCCCAGATACGATTTCATATTCAGAAGAAATGTTTTCCATTTTCAGAGGGAGAATTCAAGTGCCCGCCTTGGTTTTTCTCTGAGGTCAAGAGACTGTTTCCTAAGCTATCAAATCCCAATCCCAAGATATGGATCAATAATTCTTGGCTCATGGAAGTTCCAGGGTTCAAGAAAAGTTTCAAACCCTTGAAATTTGATATAGAAGATGAAGGGAAGTTGGATTACTTGGCTACAATATATGTAGATCCAACTTCACCAATGTATTCAAAGGTGGTGCATCGCTTGCCTATAACTCATTTTGGTGACGAGTTGCATCATTCTGGCTAGAATAGATATCAATTTTTGTGCCATTGAATGTGCCAATGCGTGGAGATCTTGATATATTTTTTGAGAATTATCATGGTTCAAACGTCAGCATTCAATATTTGATAACTGCAGATATTGTGAGAGGATATTTATTTTATCCGCAACATTGGAGTTTAATCCAGAGCACGTGTATATGGATTTTGAGATCATGTGTTCTAAAGATCCAGTAAAGATTACTAGCATTATCTTCAAAGCATGAAAAAACATACAGCCAGAAAATGAGTTGGGCGTGTTCAACTTGGAAATTGCTTATTTATGATGCCATGCTTCTATTAGTGGAAAACAATTGCTACAACTATAGGATAGGTGGCAGATGCAAAAGTGTCAATACAAAATCTTATTTTGGGGGTAATGTAAGACACCAAATCTATTTTAGGTGTTGATTCCTCCTAAGAGGTCTTGTTTTTATTTTACTTTAAGAGATTAGTTCCATATTTAAAGGCGGATTTCAAGGCAGAAGTTGGGCAATCAGATCCAGAATGGAAGGGATTCACTCAGCATTCAAAAGAGTATAAAATCAGCAACAGAATATTATCAGAGGGGGTAGATTAGGAATTATTTTTGGCAGTGAGACTATTCTTTTCTTTATAATCCCAATGGGCTATTACATTTTGTAAATTTTTGGATCAGAGGATTTAGCTTTGGATTCATTTCTTATGATAATAAAGCTTACCTCCAGTTATTTTCCATGTTTAGCTTCTTTAACCTTCATCTCTATTTTTTTCTAGTTATTTTCCATGTTTAGCTTCTTTAACCTTCATTGTACCACTTCCACAGTCATTTGTTTCATTTGAGTAGAAGATTTTATGTATAAATTAATTAATGCTATCATAACCTGTGTCTCAATATGTATTCAATAAAGTTGCAATTAAAATTGTGTTGAATGTTTTTATATTGAATTCGTGCACTCAGTACTCAGTATATTACATTTATTCTAAAGCTGGATTCATTAAGTAATGCCCAGCAGTCCACTTTTTTTCTATTTTGTATCAACGGTGACTTCTTTAATCATTGTTTGTGTCTGAAATTTGTTGTTTCCCTTCATTTTCTTTTGTCTTCCACTTATCAGTTTCGAGCTTTGTTCACTCAGACTAATCTCTGAGGCTCCATCCATACACATAACAATGGCCTCTGATCTTTGAAGTTTACATTCTTTATTCTAGTATGTTGCGCTTATTTTTCAAACCATGTTCATACTATTTTCTGTTATCGTAAATATGGCCTTTATACTCAATAAGATACTTCTTAGTGATAGTGAGTAGCAAGCTTCATTTTAAGTATTGAGGGAGCCCCTTTTGGTCCAAGAGCCAGCGTGTGGCCAGAAGTTGGTCGAAAGATGTCTTGGCATGGTTTTTAAACAGCCAAAAACCATCTCAAGTTACAACACGATGATAACGCACTCAAAACATAATCTTGAGCAATAGAATGAAATAAAACAACTTTGGGTCGCATTTTATAAAAATAAAATTGACTCTTTTTCCACCCTTTTAGAAAAAAAAGTCACTTGGTCTATGGTGCACTTGAAGAAACTTCAAAATGTTGTGGTTTTTCGCATTTTTGGAATTTTTCATTTGGTACAATGTGCATGTGTCGTGTTCTTCAAATTTTGTGGCTTTGCAATGTGTCATGTGAGAGAAATATTTCATGGTGCACTATGTCGCATGAAGGAAAGTTTTTCTTTTTTTGCAATATGTCGCATGGAAAAACATTTTCTCTTGTGATGTAGCACAATGAAGAAGATTGTTTATCTTATGACATATAACAAGGAAGAAATTTTTCAAAGTTGTTATTTATCACACAAAAGAATTTTTTCGAAATTGTGAAATGTCATAAGGAAGAAATTTTTCAAAGTTGCGGTTTTTTTGGAATTTTCCTTCTTGAAGTGTGTTGCATCGCAAACACAAAACTTTTTGAATTTTTTGTTGTATTGCATTGAAGTTGATTTTGGTTGTGGTATGTAGCATGGATAGAAAGTTTCTAAAGTTGCAACACATCACAATTTGACAAAGTTTAAGAGCTATGATACAATGAGTTCGCTCAATGAATGTTTGACCAAAAGATTGAAGGGCAATTTCAAAACTTGATGGAATCCTAAAAAAGAGTTTGGGACTTACTCAAAGTGAAAAATTTCAAGTCATGATATGAAAGCTTGAAAAAATGATCTCCTAGGATTCAAAGAAAAAGAGAGGGGCCCCAACCCTTTTTCATCATTGTCACGTGGAAAAGGAAAAACAGGTATGGGGAAGTTGTTGCCTACTCAAAAATTTCCAACACACTACTCGAGACCATGGATATTTGGAACTAAGCTATTAGATAATTACAATTTATAGGAGGGAAAACACTTACCTTTTGTGAAGAATCTTTTCCCCAGTTCCATGGGTTCCCACCAGAATTTGTACTTTAGATCAATTGAATGAGAGCCCACTTCAAGCTTGGGAAATTCACTAGTGATAGTTGCAAGGCCAAGAGGTGGAGTTTATTTCCTAACTTGGTTTTTCCTTAGATGCCAACATAGTGCTACAATGTTTTACTACATATAAGGGATGTTGGGGGTTTGCTTAGGTTATTTTATTCTTGTTTTCTTGATGTTGCTCCACTACCAATGAGCGTCCATAGCCCCAACGGAGTCACCCTGATATCATAGGCCTTGCCCCACTGCCATTGAGTGTCCATAACATTGATGAATATACCTATATGTCCCACATGATCTTAAATGTCTTTCCTAAGCCTTTACCCTTTGATTTTATTTTCAGAGAGAGGTGGTTGGGGGATATCAGTAACCCTTTAGAGGCACGTGGGATTATACATGTTATTTGAGAACTAGTTTTATATATTCATGAATTAATAATAAGCATCTTCCTTATATCTATAACCCTAGGCACTACATCAACCTCTAAGTAAAACATCAACCATTGTTATGTGTATGGATGGAGCCTCAGAGATGGCTAGTAAGCTAACCAAATCTGAACTTTGAGATGTTCATACCCATCCATTGTTCAATTAGTGTTCCACCATTGGGATGATAACTTAGATACCAATATAAAGATATTGATTAAAGATAGATTCATCAACCAACATTTTACCCATTGGGCTCAAAGTAAAGTTCCATGGTTTTGACCAGTTGTGCTCAAGGATCCTAAAGAAATCATAGAACTTGCAATGTACACTCAATCAGTTCTAATGAGAAAATTGAAAAGGAAAATTCTTTGAAATAAACTAACTAAGAAAAAATAATGACCAGGTAATCAAATTTTAAAGCAAAGAAAGCTATGAGCATTCTAAATGAAAGGAAAGGAAGCAGATAAAGATTCAAATAAATTTTTTGAAAACAAACAATGAAGAAACCTACTTATGTACAAGATAACTTCCTAGAGGGAAGCTAATTGAAAAACCTTTTAAAAATTTGGCCATTAATAAGAAGGAGGTCTACTTCTCCTTCCAATTTTTTTCTATTTATACGTGCCTAGGCTAAGTTTTTCAACCACTTGGAAAGGACCAAGCCACAATTGTTGGAACTTAGTATGTTACCCTTTTCTTTATGTGGCTTGTCCCAATTTAAGATGATATCACCCACCTTGAAATATTTATATCATGTTGATCACTTGTCAAACCATGTCTTAACCGTTTGTTAATGTATAACAAATTTATTCTTTTCCTTCTCCCTTTCTTCTTCCAACCTAAGCAAGGTATCAACCCTCCTTTGGATGACTAGGTAGCTCTACCCTCACGAAACTTGGGATAATTGGAGAGATGGAAGGAATATATTTGGAAGGAGAATGGATTCGTTTCTATATACCGTGAAGTAGGGAGAAGATCCTAGAGAGGATTTAGGAATCACTCTCTTAGCCCATGGAGCATTTTGTAAGGCATTGTCCAATTCCTCTAGTGGTCAACTATAGTTCTCTTTAGAATGTGGATCAAGTTTTTGTTAGTTGACTTAGCTACA
Organism: Picea sitchensis; assembly: GCA_010110895.2. Taxonomy (NCBI): domain Eukaryota; kingdom Viridiplantae; phylum Streptophyta; class Pinopsida; order Pinales; family Pinaceae; genus Picea; species Picea sitchensis. The sequence goes on along the minus strand of SNQJ01S0044583.1, from coordinate 15,215 downwards.
CCATTACCTTCGGGGTAATAGTTATATGAATATAATAGAATAATCCTCTTATCTAAAGCAAACCTAATAAACTTTAAAGAAGAAAAGTAGGTAACATTATAAAAAACAAGCATAGATGGCATATCAAACCTAGTAATCAGATGCTGCTCTAGAAATTAGGTGAATGTTTCCTCATTTTATTTATTCATTGGTACAACCGTAGTCCATCGTGTGAAATAGTATGTAGAGTCACAATGTAGTTGTGTTGCCTAGAGGAATTTGGGTTGAGCTTGCCAATGATATCCAAACCCCATTTTTCAAAAGGTTTTTCAATCACTACAGGTTGTAGAGGAATATCTGGTTTATTTTCCCTTCCAGCACAATTCTAACATATCTTGCACTTCTGGACATATGTTTCGCGTCTCTGTATACTATCAACTAGTAATAATTGGCTCTTAAGATCTTGTGAGTTGTCATATCACTAGAAAAAATCCCTTTAGTTGGTCCATCATGTAGGTCTATGATGACTTTGTCAGCATCAAATTTCTTAAGACATCTAAGAAATACACCATCGTAGTTTTTCTAAAACAAGACGCCATTGATTAGATGATACTATGATGACATGAGCCTCAATAGTCTTTTATGCTTTGAATTGAGATGGTTGGGAGGAGTACCTTGTTGCAAATATTGTTTCAAATCATTGTATCAAGAAGTGTTTCAGCACGAACATATATAATTTCCTAACTATAGAGCGATATTTCATTTTCCTAGCCTTATTTTGTTAATCAGTTGGGTCTATTGCTTCTATTGTGAGTCTACACAAACCTTGACCTCTAACTATGTTGGAAAGTTTGAACTTTAAATCGTATTCCTAGATGGCTATCATCTAGTTTCTCCTTCCATACCATGCATATTAGAGGGAAGGAGTGCATGCATTATCCCCCCCTTATAATATTTTACCTGGAGTTATGTTTTCTCTCAAAAGGTATCTTCGTTGCACACACCAAGATTTGAACAAGTATAGCTATAAGGTCATCTTCTAGGGGAAAAGGAGAGGATCTTATTTGTTAAAGGGACTTCTCTTTCTCTGTACGGCTATTCAGTGACCCGCTCAAGGTTCACCTAGTTCTTTCTATAAGAATAATGACCTCATAGTTGGGTGGGGTACTATTACCTTTCTATGGTTTTTAGGATATATGGCCTAAACTATTTGACTACTTTATAAACAACAAATGCTTGTTTGTCGATTGTTTCGTAATTCACTTTTTCCCCTCGTGGACCAATGCTCATAAATGAAATCAGACACTCATTCCCTTGATCATCCTTTTGTGTGAGCATTGTTACAAAGAGAATGATCAAATGTGATTGTATAAAGTGAGAAGTCTTTGTTGCATTATTTTTTCATTGATGTCAAAGGATTGATGTAAAAGAGTTGATATCTTTTCATGGTATCATTGATGTATTGATTGATGGCCTATGTTGTCATAGATGTAAGTGATGTATTGTCATGGATTGATGTATAGACGGGATGATGTAAATATTGGTCATTGTTTTCTTATCATCGTTGATAGGAAGTACCAAATGGATGAACTCCAAAGTGGTCCCCTTATGGTGAAATCCCTCACGGGAAGACGCTTTGTGAAGTCCAAATGGTTAAGTGGTTGAGTCATCCTAGATATGTGGTTAAGGAACCCAAGGATTGATTGTGGAATATTTTAATGAAGATCCATGAATTCATAAGTGAGACTATTCTATATGGATAGCGCTCGTCATGCCATTTTCGGTGATATGTGGAATGTCACATAACTCCTCACGGTTAGAGAGTTATGGCCTTGTGAAGTTGGAGAACCCTCATGTGTTGTCTAGAAGCCCCTAGAAGGTCAAAGAAGTAAAATTATTTTAGAAGCTCCTAGAAGATGTTGACAAGTCAAAGTGGTTAGTCATGGGTTAAGTGGTTGCAACAAGAAAATAATTAAAAATAAATTAGTTGCAACTAGAAGTGGAGAATTTACTATTTGTAGCAAAGTGGATTAGAAGTGGACAAAGTGGTTAGAAGTGGGTTAGCCCCAAAAGAAGGAAGTTGGTTGAAGTTGGTTAGATGATAAACCCTAGAGGAAGCTACTTGGAGAAGTATAAATAAGAGAGAAAGTATCTCTTATGTGTGAATCTCTTGAGCATATTAAAGATCTATTCTTGGTGAAAGATTCATTGCAGGTACTCATGGACGCATCGAAAGTTTTGTAAGTCTGAAGTATTGACGACGAAAGTTTCAGAGTTTCAGAAAAACCCTAGTTTCTGAGATGTACATGAGATAATAGTATAATAGGGTATGTATCTACACGGGATAACAATATAATAGGGTGCATACATATGCGGGTTGGAAATATAATAAGGTGTGTACATGAGGGAAAAGCCATAAAAGCTTAAGCAATTGCTCGTGTCAGGTTTCTGAAGTCTGAAGCAAGTTCCCAGAACAGTGGTCTACTGGTTCAGATCTGCTACAGAAGATATGGTATGGTTATATGTTGTCTTCATGCTTATATTTTCTCATGGTATGGTGAATTCTTGAGGCATTCTTTGGATGGTTGTATTGACGTCTAAATATGATAGTTGGTTGGTTGAGTAGTTCAGATATGTTCTGATTAACAAATATCCATAATCTGTGATGGTGTATGGTTGAGGAGAATGCATAGGTTGTTGGATGGCATAGATATGTTTGTGATTGGTTGTGGTACATATTGGGCAGTAAAAGGTAGAGTGCAGTGATAGTTCAGAAGTGGATATGATAGAGGCAGAAAGGTTCTAAAGTGCCAGAAGGTTGAAGTTTCAGAAACCCTAGTTTTTGAAGGTGTACGCAGGCTGACATTGGGCAAGGACGCATACATACACATGCTCCAGTATAGGCAGGTCGCATACATATGTGGGTTGTAATATAAACAAATCGCATACCTGTTGACAGATTGGTATATGTTTACAAGTTGAGTCTTGTATTTGAGGATTGATTCCTCTTATTAGTTGGTGTTGAGATTTCCATGTTGAGTCTTGCATTGAGAGTTGGTGATCTTATAGATTTGTTTCTCTTTTTAGTTGATGTTGATAAACCCCAAGGGTTGTAGTCCGTAATACAAAAGAAACTTATACATATATCGTGTGTGCCTTGTGTTCTTTATGGTGATGGTTTATTGATGATGTTTGTTGTTGAGATATGATTACATTATAAATAATGAATATTGAGTAAGTGATGATTGCTAACAAAGGTGTTTTGTAAAGAAGTTTTGAAAAACCTCTACACTGATTCACCCCCCCCCCCTCTCAATGTGGTCGATGTGTCCAACAATTAGAATCAGAGTAGGCCTTCACTAAAATCATTAACAATCTTGGAGGAGATCCATGGAAACACAAATGGATGATGAAGTTCCAATATTTGATGAGACGGATTATTCAAAATGGAGAATAGAAATGAAAGGGTATTTGAAAGCAAAAGGAGCATGTGTTTGGAAAGAAGCTATTGGTGGATCAGTTCCCTTGAAGAATAAGTCAAAGTTTGCAGCTCAAAAGGAAGAAAATAAGAATGATGCATTAGCCCTCAAGACCATTTTTCATGGATTCTCAAGTTCTGTCAAAGAAGGCATGGGACAATGTACTTCCACCAAGGATCTGTGGTTGAAGCTAGAGAAGGTATATCAATACAAAAGAAAAGATATTGAAGACAATTCCATCAAGGACAATGAAGGTAAAGACTCTCCAAAATATTCTAGTTGCAATACTCCTAGTGAAGTTGAATGTTCTCTTACAAATGAAGAAGATGATATAGAAGAAGTTTGTATAGAATTTGCAAATCATGAAAAAGAAGATTTGTTGAAACTTAAATATAAAATTTTATCTGAGTTGGATGATGTTAGCTGTGAAATAGGAAATAGTTCAACTTCTTTTGATTATCTTGAAAAATACACTAAGGAAATCCTATAAAAGTACCCTAGGAATACCATGGCACTAAAGAAAATACTCATGAAGTAAGAAGAAGAGATCAAGAAACTAAATAATGATATAACTAGTCAAGTAGAAGAGAAGAATAAGGTAGAGGATGAATTTAGAAAAAGGTATTGAAGTTAATGTCAATATGAAGACTCAAATTGAAGAATCCAAACGGATAGAGGAACTATTGAAAAATCTAATAAATGAAAAGGAAGTGTCATGCCATAAGTTGGAAGCTGAAGTTGTTGATTTTAGAAATAAAGTAGAGAAGTCAAACACTCACATCAAGTTCATGAACAACTCAACAATCTTGGATGAGATCCTAGATAGCCAAAGATATCCACATGATAAATTAGGTATTGGATACAACAAGGAAGTTGCTCACCTTGAAGTTAGCACTTCTAAGAAGCATGAGGTAAGTCCTTCATTCTCAAAAGGTGGAAAAAATATTGCAATTAAACCATCTACACAAAGCAAGGAAACCTTCAAAAGAACAAAGCAAGGAAGACATCAAGAAGCCATCTTTACACCTCAAAGAAAATTCAGAAGAGAGACACCTTCAAGGTGGACACCAAAGCAAAGGTATGAAAACATTTTTCATGGTCACTTCTACTTATGTAAGGAATATGGTCACAAAGCTTTGGATTTCAAACATTATGCAAGGAAAGATAATTGAAGGCTTCATAACACCCTAAGGTGTTGGAGATGTAATCAAGTGGGACACATTGTTGCTCATTATCACACCATGAGATGCTACAACAACAGTGGGTTTGGCCACAAATCCCAGGATTGTTGGAACACAAGAAGACAATCAATGAATAGTGCTTCATATAGCATGAAAAGAAGAACACGTGAAGCTAGGAAGGAATACAATGTTGAAAAGATGGAAACTCAGAGCTCAGGTTTTGAGAAGTTGATACACCTTCAGAAGTGGGTGAAGAATACTAAACAACCAGAATAGAAAGGAAGCCATGAGGCAAGCTCAAGCTTGACATTTTCAGAAGCATACGCGGGCCCCTTTGGAAGAAGTCGTGTACATACACGAGTTGACCTATAGAAAGGTCGCGTACATATGCGATATGTCTATGTAACATGCCGCATATTTGTGGTAAAATCCTTGGAAAAGAAGGCTATGCAGATGAGTTGCAGCATGATTTGGTAATATAACTCTGTTTTGCAGAATCTAACATGGTTTGCTGCAGGTTTTCATGATTATATGCTTGCATATATGTATGTATGGTGATGACATATGGTTGAGTGTTGAAGCATATGCTTGATGCCTATCCTGGATGCATAATACTAACTATAGAGTATGGATTGAGGCATTTTCTGTTGAGGAACAGTGTTGGTTATGACAGTGAAGTTATGGAACTTTGGTTATAATATATATCATGGTGATGTGATACTAGCTAGAGATATCATTGATTTATTGAGGCACACTTTTGGTACATGTCTAGAGATACTATTGGTTTCTTAGTACTTGTTGTAGTGAATGGTTTTTGAGGCAAATTTGTCATGGTACATGGCTGGTATACATGTGAGCTCCATTGATATATCTTCTGATGTATTTTTATAGGCACATTTGTTGGATGTCTTAGTGCATGCATTTGGCATGTGGTTGAGCTACATATTGGGACATGTAGTTGATGAGTTGATGAGATGGTTATGTTGTACATCATTGATGAGTCATAGCTTGATCTATAGTTGATGCATGATTGACACATACTTGGTACATTGGTTAAGGCACTTGCTAGCAGTATGATCGGCACATGGTTTATGGTTGATATGACATACATATATGGGAACACATATTGATTGTGGTACATGTTGAAACAAAGCTTATTTTTCTTCTTACGATCTTAAACTCAAATTTTCTTTCGTTATGGACCCACCCTTAGTTCTAAATTTTTTTTCAAGAGTTTAGGGTTTCGGGTTCCGGCTATTCACGAAGTATGATTTTTTAAATAATAGCTCCAAAGTCCCAACGCCGAAGTCTTGAAAAGTGACTGCTTAAAAGAATTTAAACCGAATTAAAAGGAATAATTAAAAAAAAGTTCAACGACTTTCTAAGCCTTTCGTATTTTATTTTTCATCCATCTCGACTTAAACAGCAGTTCAAAGTCCTGATGCGCTTTTCATGAAATCCCTTTTTAATCATGATTAATTAAATTTTAAACATACCTAACAAATCGTTAATCAGTGGTATTTCGGAAAAATCAAAGGAGTTATCACTCTTACGCACTCAAGAACCCCGAAGCCCAAAATCCCGAAAATATTAAATGCTTAAGCGTAATTAACTTAACATTAAAACAGGGTTAAAGATATTAAATGACTTTTCACGTTTCGCTATTCAGGAGTTTTCGAAGACATTCCTTTCGAAATCCCAGTTTTGAATCGCCGATATGTGTCAGTATTTATAACGGATTAATGGAGATATTTTTAGTGTAAAGTGTGTATCTATAGGTGTACCATCCCCATTAAAGATTTTAATTTTTATTGCTTGTATCAGTATGCTCAATTTAAGGCAAGTTAAGGGTTGATAAAGGTTCGTTATTTCAATTTTCATTCTTACTTTCGGACAAGAAGTGAGTTACATTCAAAAGAGCTTACACATTCCCTCTCTGTCACAGGTTTTCATTTTTAGCACAAACATCATGGCATCCAAAAAAGTGCCTAAGAAGAGTGAGGAGGCCGGTGAAAGCTCAAATCTGGATGGAGATGTTATATCCGATACTATGCCACATGATGTGGATTCAATCAAGTCCTGGAGGCAGATTTTTGAAATCCTAGAGCATGAGATTAGGAATTGCCTCGACGATTTCGGAAACGAAAAGACTGAAAATAAACTCAGAGATATAATAGAGTCTGAGCTCCATAAGATAGTCACACGACCAAGACTCATGCCTTACAATGACATGATAAGTTGGGCTTTAGAAAATACCGACATTCAGACTAGGAGCATTCTAAATCGCCAAAAGGTCGTCGTCGGCTCGTTCAGACCAAAGCACATCCAAGTAATGTATAAATTGTCCCATGTTTCTAAATACATTTATAATGTCAAATTCATAGAAGAATTTCAAAGAAAGGAGTGTACATAATTTGATTAAACATATCCAGGTATAATCAAAGAATGGTGGGGAATTCCAACGAAATTTAGAGCTGATACCCATGGCATTTATGCTACAACATCGTTAAACGAATACATGGTTTATGTAGCAATGATGTTGTGTAGCCTATTTGGGAGGAAAATCCCTACCCATTTCCCCGCGGAATGGGTGCCAATCATACATGAGGTAGCTGAGGGTTACACTTTCAACTGGGATAAGATTTTATCAGATAATCTAACCAAGGATATTGCAGAGTACTAGATGGCAAAATCAAAAGGTCGACCTGTATCATTTTACATGTCTACATATATTATGGATGTTATCTGTTACATGACTCCATTCCCCTTGATGAATTGGAGCTGGAACCCAGCATGTGCTAAACCCATTCATGTTTATCACTCCAAACTATGGGAGGAGAACGTTAAAGATTTCTTTTACGAAATCTGTCACTACGTAGTGATACCTATGCACCAAATTTTATATGGTTATGCACCCCCTCGAATTTAAGAGAAAATCGTCTGAAACCTTAGAACAATTGCATATTGGTTTATTGAAGAGAGTTTCTCTTATGTCAGAGTTTTCGGGTACTCGATTCCTCCTCACGCACTTCCAAAGTTCCTTCCTGAAAGACTAGTGTGCAGGGAGGTGGCTTACCAAATAATAATAGGTGGCATCGGCAGAGAATTGAAAGAAGTTCAGAAGAAGTTATGGCCAGTTTTTCCTATATAGATTGGGAAGTTTTCACTGCTTAACTTTGGTCATTCCAAGGTAGAAGCTACAACACTTGAAGACATTACGTTGGTAGATATTGAACTCAGAAAGCACGACCCATACAAAATTATGGGAAATCATCTAACTCATTGCAACATGAAAACATTTGAGCATGAAGCCTCTCCCTGTGGCGACATATTCAAAGGAGCCAGAACATATGAGGAGATATTAGAGAGAGTCCATGCATTACCCCCTGACCTGCAAACCAACTTTATTTATTTCTAGAAGCACATACGAAGTGGGTTGCCAAAGATACTACAAGGGGAATCAATAACCCCTCCTTCGGAACAGGAAGAAATACCTCTAGGTTTCGAATCAAAATCTCAAGATAAAGGGACTACAGAGGAGAAATCAAAGAATCATGAAGGGTCTTCACAAAGATCAGAAACTTCGCGGATCGAGCATCCAGGGTCTGAAACAAATTCCAAATCTGAGACTCCTTTAAAATCAGATCAAACGATTCCTCCTTCATCGTCAACTATTCCTGCCGATAGTTCCAAAACAGCAGAAGGAACACAACTCACAAAGTTGGGCAGCCCTATTGCATCATTGACTCCTTTACAGTCAACTTTTGGGACTCCTCATATGGAAGTTATATATGTAAGTGACCTTACTCCAATCTCTAAAGAAGAAATACCTTCCTCTGACTACTTTTTCAGTAAAAAGAGGAAAGTTGTAGTGAAACAGGAAATGTATTTGAAAGGAGACACAATGGTAAAGAAACACAGAGTGCTCGTAGATGGACAGAACCTAGAAGAGGAAGATTTCGCCACATAGGTAGCAGGCTCTATGGGAGCTTTGGCAACAAATAATTTATTCACAGTTGACAATCTGAAAACAAGATTGGAACAGAGGAATCAAATGATAGCCTAGTTGCAGAGTCAAATAAAAAATACTAAGAAAAATATCAAAGAGGAGATAAACAAAGGGATAGAAAAAGCTAGAGCCATTGACAAACAGGAAATCCAACTGCTCAGGTCTAGCTTGGATGAGATGTATAAGAAGATGCAAGCCAGTCAAGGGTAGGTCATCCAATAGGAAGAATTAGCGAGATAGTTGCAGGATAGGCTGAATTCTATTCAAAATCAGGTGAGAGATTTAAAAGTTTTTCAAGCCCAGGCACTGGAGGTGCATATGAATATAGAAGTAGAGCAACAAAGATCGATTTCTAAAGTAGAAGTTATTCAGAACTATTTCCAAGAAGTAAGTCAATCTTCCGATAACATTGTTTTCAAAGAAAAAGAGGCTAAAGCAACCCGGGCTACTTTTCAAAAGGGAGTTGTACTCTCGACAAAAGAAGAGGTATCAGAAACTCCAAGGTTGTTTGTCGCAGAGCAGATCAAGGGTGATATCATGCTTAAAGTATGGGAGGCCAACATAGCCGAAAGCAAGAAAATGGCCAAGGAAGTCAAGAATGATTGCGAAGAGACCTTCGATTTGCTAGACAAAGGATCGTTAGGCATTGGAGAAGATGATTGTTCTTGGCTACTAGGATAGATCAATATTGCAAGACATCAACTGAAACTCAAAGAGAACATGAACGAAATTCAGATTGAAATTTTGCAATTAAAAGAGATTGATGCTACCCAAATAGACAGGTGGTTGGTGAAGCCAAATTTAAAATTGTAATCAGTTAAGTTTGCTAACAAAGTGATTGAAGACCGATTTCTGAAAATTCAGAGGAAGCTTTATCTGTTCGAGGCAAAGGATATACTAGAGCCTCCTAGATTTTTTGTGCATTTTCTAGAAAAATGTATTGAATGTCTCAGACCAAAAGAAGGAGATACTTCAAAAAAGCAATGAAGTATCATATTGTAAACTCATATTATCAAGATGATAGAGAAATAAAAGATAACCATGCAAACGGTTCAAGTTTGCATTTTTTTAACTGTTAGCCTCTAGGAGTTAGGATATCACCAACCGTCAAGAATTGGTGACTTTGTATAAATATAATTTTATAAGACTGAGAAAGGGATTTTTTTTGCGGTCGATTGTATTAGAGAAGTTTTCTCATTTACAGTGATTAATGAAAATACAAACGGAGATTCCAAATTCTGTCAACCCCGAGTTATGTGTTCCTCTTTCCTTTCATTTTCAACATCTTTTCCTTATGTATCTTTGATGAATGTTTAACTGCAATTTAGTACAACCTCTACTGTGGTTAAGGAGTTATTTGGTTATCTAATTTTTTACAGTTTTTTCCTCTGTGCTTGCTATTAGCAGGCCCAAGACCTGTAGATTATTCAGATTACTATATTTTTATGCTTCATTAGAGATCTCTTGTCTTTCTTCTTCCCCTGTTGCAAAGTGAGATTCCTCCATGATTGATGCCTCACATTGCTTAAACAACTTCATGTTTTTCTCCCATCACTTTCATGATTTTCGAATTGACTCAGGAACGGGAAACGACCTTTGAAACTGTTATATTATTAATTTAAGTTTGGGAAATTTTCTCTTATAATCCGAAACAGAAATAGAAAACCTTGAAAACAAAGTAATAGATTTTTTTAACCTTTATCCCTCATGACTGTAATTGTTACAAGACAACCCAATATAGAACCCGACCTTTCAGATCAGACTAGCATTGCTTTAAATTTATTTAACACTATATTACAGACAACAAATACCCGGGTTGAATTAGAACGTTCATGGGCAACAATTGAACGAGATATAAGCATCCAGGAACACTGGGAAGCTAGACAGAAACAGTTAAGAAACCAGCCATAGATTTTATTTTTAGTAACTGATACATTTTATACCTTAACTTTCTCTACCTTTTTCAGATGCCTAGACTTTATACTTTTAAAGCCTTAAGTATAAACTATGGAAAAACAATACATATTATTGAAGATTGGTGCATGGTTGATGCATTTGCTATGGTGCAAGTAGTAATACATGTTTGGTGCATGGTTGATGCACTTGTTATGGTGTAAGTGGTAATACATGTTTGGTGCATGGTTGATGCATTTGTAGATGTAAGATGATTGTGGGTGATAGTACTTGGTTAAAGTACATCATTGGTATTACTTGTTTAGCATATACTTTGATACATGATGTATGGGATAGTTGAGACACTTGTTTTGGTGCTTGGTTGGTACATTATTTGATGCTTGATGGTTGAGATACATATCTTGACACATGGTTTGTGGCACTTGGTTTATGATAGAGGCATATCATATATGATATGCCACTTGTTTGAGGCACAAGGTTGGTATGCTGAAGATTTTATTGGTACATTGATAGAGGCACTTGTTGATGATCCTGATATATGCTTGGTACACTTTTTGGCACATATTCTTGGCATATATAATCTAGTGATGAGATCTTATTGTATGGTGTTGATGTGCATGGTTGGCACATGGTATCGCATAGGATGTACATGGTTGATGTTTTGTTCATAATTCTATATTCACCGTTGACATATCTTTTTGCTTCATGAAGTATGGTATGGCACGATTCTGATGCATGGTCAGGTCCAAGGATCATCATAGGAAGAACAAATCATTATTAAGAAGTAGCATTTCCATCAGAAGCATATTATAGTAGCAACATATTGTTCATCTTGCAGAGAAGATAAGGGGAGACATACCCACAGGGGGAGTTATTCTTCTTCCCATGATTAAAGGAGGAGAGATTCATCAGATGCAGGATATAGAGATAGATTCTTGGAGAGAGAGCACATAGTAATGTTTCCTGGGGGAGTGATGGTCACAGGGGGAGCATGAGCGATATGTCTTCAACATTGCATCAGAGTGATATCCCTTGTTCAAAAGGGGAGAGATTATTCACATAAAGCTCAAAGGAATCCAGACAGGGGGAGCAGCCCCAAGGAGAGAACTACCATTCTCCATTGATGTCAAACTAGAAGAGATAGTCACATTGATGTGATTGAGATGTCTATTGATGAAGAGCATTTCCATGTCTACATGTTGCCATCAATTATTAGTGTTGACATCAATGTTGGTATTGCCATCAATGCCAAAGGGGGGGATTGTTTCATTATGTTGTCATTGATGTAAAAGGATTGATGTCAAAGCATTGATGTCTTGTCATAGTATCATTAATGTATTGATTGATGGCCTTGTCATAGATGTAAGTGATGTATTGCCATGGATTGATGTATAGTCGAGATGATGTAAATATTGGTCATTGTTGTCTTATCATGGATGATAGGAAGTACCAAATGGATGAACTCCAAAGTGGTCCCCTTATGGTGAAATCCCTCACGGCAAGACGCTTTGTGAAGTCCAAATGGTTAAGTGGTTGAGTCATCCTAGATGTGTGGTTAAGGAACCCAAGGATTTATTGTGTAATATTGTAATTAATATCCATGAATTCGTAAGTGATACTATTCTAGATGGATAGTGCTCGTCATGCCATTTCCGGTGATATGTGGAACGTCACATAACTCCTCACGATTAGAGAGTTATGGCCTTGTGAAGTTGGAGGACCCTCATGTGTTGTCTAGAAGCCCCTAGAAGGTCAAAGAAGTCAAATTATTCTAGAAGCTCCTAGAATATGTTGACAAGTCAAAGTGGTTAGTCATGGGTTAAGTGGTTACAAAAAGAAAACAATTAAAAATAAATTAGTTGCAACTAGAAGTGGAGAATTTACTATTTGTAGCAAACTAGGTTAGAAGTGGACAAAGTGGTTAGAAGTGGGTTAGCCCCGAAAGAAGGAAGTTGGTTGAAGTTGGTTAGAGAATAAAACCTAGAGGAAGCTACTTGGAGAAGTATAAATAAGAGAGCAAGGATCTCTTATGTGTGAATCTCTTGAGCATATTGAAGATCTATTCTTGGTGAAAGATTCATTGCAGGTACTCATGGACGCATCAGAAGTTTCATAAGTCTGAGGTATTGATGACGAAAGTTTCAAAGTTTTAGACATATTGAAAAACCCTAGTTTATGATATGTATGTGGGCTAACAATATAATAGGGTGTGTACGTACGTGGGATAACAATATAATAGGGTGCGTACATACGTGGGTTGGCAGTGTAATAGGGCGCGTACACGAGGGAAAAACCATAAAACCTTGAGCAAGAGTTGGTGCCAGGTTCCTAATTTCTGGAGCAAGTTCCCAGAACAATGGTCTACTCGTTCAGATCTGCTACAAAAGATATGGTATGGTTATAAGTTTTCTTCATGCTTATATTTGCTCATGGTATGGTGAATGCTTGAGGCATTCTTTGTATGGTTGTAATGATGTCTAAATATGGTAGTTGGTTGGTTAAGTTGTTCATATCTATTCTGATTAAGGAATATCCATAATCTATGATGATGTATGGTTGAGGAGAATGCATAGGTTGTTGGATGGCATAGATATGTTTGTGATTGGTTGTGGTACATATTGGGTAGTGAAAGGTAGAGTGCATTGATAGATCAAAAGTGGATATGATCGAGGCAGAAAGGGTCTAAAGTGCTAGAGGGTTGAAGTTTAAGAAACCCTAGTTTCTGAAGGTGTACATAGGCTAACAGTGGGCAAGGATGTGTACATATGTGTGTTGCAATATAGGCGGGTCACCTACATACGCGGGTTGTAATATAAACAGGTCGCATACCTATTGACAGATCGATATCTGTTTACAAGCTGAGTCTTGTATTTGAGGATTGATTCATCTTCTCAGTTGGTGCTGAGATTTGCAGGCTGAGTCTTGCATTGAGAGTTGGTGCTCTTGTAGAGTTGTTGCTCTTTTCAGTTGATGTTGATAAACCCCACGGATTGTAGCTCGTAATACAAAAGAAACTTATACATATATCTTGTGTGACTTGTTTTCTTTATGGTGATGGTTTATTGATGATGTTTGTTGTTGAGATATGATTACATTATAAATAATGAATATTGAGTAAGTGGTGATTGCTAACAAAGGTGTTTTGTAAAGAAGTTACGAAAACACCCCTACACTGATTCACCCCCCCCACAACCCCCTCTTAGTGTGGTCGGTGTGTCCAACAATCTTTTTTTAAGTTTGGGATATGTAATGTTGGTGTTGCAACTATGGAAACCTTGACTTTGTCAAAAGCCTATGTAACAACCCATTTTGACTTAGACAGCTAAATTGCGTCATGACTTGTTTTGTACTTCTTTGATTATTAGCTATGGAAATCTATTAGAATGATGGGACTTTAATATATGGACATGTGGACCTATCTATATGCAAAAGTTATGTATAAGTTATTGTTTATGTTATTAATGATAATTGTTATGTGACTTACTTCTAGCATGTAAGATTTAAATGAAATATTGGGGTATTTGGATACCATTTTAAATTATATTTTGTAACAAATCAATAGGTACCATGCACATGATAAATAAACTAACTAGTTTAAATTGTTCATAGGTGAGTAACATGGCAATCACAAATAGATAGTTATATGGTTATGCATAATATTTTGTTGTAAACTAACCTACAGGTTGGATGTGCTAAGTGATATCTAGATAAGTGTGATACTAAAGTGATATAGATGTCATGGACATAGGAAGAGAAATGGTATGTTATGAAGCATTATTTATGTTATTTAATTATTGGTTTGATACATTGTTATGATATTTAAGAAAGTGCAAGTTTTATAGGAAGCACAATTGCCCAAATTGGTTATTCGATAACAAAGTTCTAACAACAACAACAACGATACAATATGGTCAACCATAGGGTGTTGATCCTAGTTCTATAAAGATGGGTGGAGGTGTTGTCAACCATTTATCCTCCAAAACCTAGAGCTATGGGAGGTCTCTATTGAGCCATGATCCCCTAGATGTGTGATGGCAACTCCCAGTTGCATGTTGGGGAATACTTCCGCTTACGGGTTCTATATGGGGTTAAGTCAATGTAGTTGATGCTCCCAAATAGTCCAACATAGGAAATGGTATGATGTGGAAAATGGAAGTACGTTAGGGAGGAAGGGTGATTTCAGTGTAGTCTCTTTTATGTATTAAATGCTATCTTAATTCATTTATGATGATCTTGGTGTAACGTTCAATTCGTATTGGATTGTTTTGACTGATGAATTATTGTAATTTTGTTAGTATAAATTGCTAGATGATGAATTATTGGATTTATTTTACAACCTACTTGGTTGTGAGCATACAAGAATTTTTCATTAGAGGCAGTGATTGATTATCATTAGTCATGTATACATAATTATGCATACATACATTGCACATGTAATTTAGTATAACTACTTGATGTATTAGTTATTGAACTAGATTATTAATTACTTAACAAATAGTTGAATCATTATAGAAATTAAATTGCATAGGTAAATATCTAGTAGCATTAAATGTTCTCCTTGACTTGACTCATTAGTTGGCATGGTGCATTAAATGAGTATGGTGGTTACCATGTATTTAGGGAAAATATTTATGTTTTAATTATAATCTTGCA
>SNQJ01S0044582.1:43732-54716 GCA_010110895.2 Picea sitchensis | reverse complement strand
GTGATCAATAATCTTCCTCGTGAAATCCTCTAATCAATCAGATAATCGAGAAGACTAGCAAAAAGGAACAAAATATGAGAGAGAAAGGTCAATTTTGCAATCAACAAAGACAACACAAAATCAATAAAGACTAAAAAGAATGAAGGACAACAAGTTTTAGTCAAACAAAGGGCAAGATCAGATAGAATAAGTTCTCACTTATAGAAGAAGATCCAAAGATTATACCCAGCAAGCAAGGTGAAGTAGGTTGTACTCTGTTTACAATGTTTGTCCTAGCTGCTCCTATCCACCAGCTTGATCCAACTTTTGGCACGAATCAATACCTGCAATGAACAACAAGAAATTAGTGACTTCTTTCTACTCTAATGGATTAGGCAAAACAAATTCATCTATGCAAACCAAATTAAACATAGACAAGCACATAAAACCACATACTTGAAGGAATTAGGCCAAGTATATTAGATGTGAACTTCAAAAGGAAACTTACGATCTTCAGATGATGTTGCAACAACCTCTCCAAGTCCTCCTTGTCCAACCCTTGCTCAAAAGATCCACAATCAAAATAACAATGCTTTATTGATTTTCTCCTCCTTTTCACCATGGGAATACCTCCATTTATAGGCTTTTAGAGGCTCAACTACCTTGGATATATTTGGAATTAGTTGAGGATATGGCTCCAATAGTTTTGATATCTTCCTTAGATGTAACCCTGGAGTTAGATTCGAGCCAAACTAACCCAATCCATCCATAGTTGTCTTTAGAGGAAAGTGGGATTTCTTCCAAGATTTCCTCAACCAACTTAGCACTCCCTTAAAATGGGCAATAGAGCACTGCAACGCTCCCCCTGAGATGGACAAGGAGAGCTAACGCTCCCTGTATATGAGCAGGGGAGCGTTGATCTCCCAAAAAGTTACCAAGATGAGTAATTCCCTAGTAAAAACACTTGTTCCGACTGTTAGATGATGGGCCTTCTTCTTCTAACATGTTTCAGGGGTTGTAGCAAGTGTTTTCATGATGTCGTTTGAGATGTGACACTTAGGAAAAGTGGATGCGACACCTGTGACAAAAAGTGTGACACTTATGACACTTGCGATAATGAAAATGCGACACTATCAAAGTGAGGATTTTGATGTGTAACAAACACCCCAAAGAATACACAGTCAGGTCCATGAGGGTGGAGAAGGTAGGGTTCTCTCCCCAAAGAGAGAGAATGTGATTTTGAATGAGAATTAACAGTCTCGATTGGAATGGATGCTTTCACAGAAGGAGATTCACAAGAGGGAAAACCGACACCCACATTCACCTTCAATTCTTTGGCTACAACCAGGATGGAGTTGGCAAGTCTAGAGAGAGAGAGAGAGAGAGAGAGAGAGAGAGAAGCACTACCCTTGCCCGATCTAGAGATTCATTACTAGAAAATGAAATGTAAGATGGGAAAGAAGGAATATTCGAAGGATAATAACCAACTGCTTGCAGATCCGATGCACTTGAGGCCCATAACTCTTTCAAGTTGTTACGTTGAATGTCAGTAAGTCCAGGGTCCTTTTTCAGCTAATCCAGCACAGAGATTACTTCGGATTCTATAAGGACTGAGACAAATTTGATTCTAGGACTTTCAACTTGCACTTTTGGTGGGGTCTCCTCCTGGATCTCCACCAAGGCCCCATCTAGACCCATACCAGGGCAGACTGGGGAATGGATAGACAAGATGTCGCTAGATATTTTTGAAGGCTTTTCTTGTGGATTTGGAGAGATAGCCCGGTCACCCGAGATCTATGACCTACGAAAGTTCAAAATACAATATTCATGTAGATGCCCAACATGGTGACTGTGGGAGCATCTAAAAGGAAAATGTAGGTAGTTTAGTTGCTGGGTATATTTTTTATTTCCCAAAACAATGTCCATGGATTCATAAAGACCAAGTCTTGGATCGATGTCCATGAGAATTTGAACAACAGAATGATAGTTAGAGGATTTATACCTTTTGTCAACAGTGATGAAGGTTCCCAACACATCTTCAATAGTTTTAAGAAATTTGTCTGACCATAACTCGATGGGTAGGTTAGGGAGTTTAATCTAGATTAAGAGACTGGACAAATTTTCCTCTCTGACGTCGAATAACGGGTGCCACAGTTTTGAACAGAAAAGATGTCGATCCCAATACCACTAACCTGGAAATATATTCTTCACATTGACATTTGATATGAATATGATCCCCATCCAACCTCTGGAAAGTAGATGGAAGATAGGTAAATAACCCAGTGACCACCCCCATTCTCTATCCATCCATGTTGTAACAGTTTTATGCACCATCCTTCTGCCCACAAATTTGCCAACAAAAGCACGACCATCAAGGTCTCCTATTTGGGCAATCTTTAGGTCTTCCCTGACTACTAGGGAAACTCTACCTCCCTACGATTTATTTTTTTGCATTTCTTTCCCTCAATGTAATGAGGGCCTTCTTTGAAGTTGTTCTTTTGCACATGGGCGAACGAATTCACCGAGTGAGTTTCCTCTGCTCTCTTTGCCAAGACATTTGATGGTCGTTTTGTTCGATGAGATGGTTTGTGGGATGGAATATGGGTTTTTGACCTGATGTTCGAGTTCCCCAAATATCTGGTACTTTGACTTAATGTCATATGAAAGTGAGCTTGTTTTGAGGATCCTGACATGGGTAGGCGGTAGGGTTTAGGAATGTAATCCAGACTGTCCACTGATGGGAGGGCCCTCAAATCCTTCCGAGCCCTGTGTGAGGAGACCTCAAGCATCGAATGTTGTGCCTCTTGAATCAATCTTGGATTGGAAAAGATCTCAACTTCTGGAAATATATCTTCCGAATAATATACCAAGGGATTTTATCCCTCCATTGTAGTCATACAACAATCCCAAAGTATGACAATTATGCCACGCATGCGCCCACATCTAGAGCTTGTTGGTCACCGCCAAAGTTAGGGTTCTCTACCATTGTTTGGTCCTATGTTTAGTTATCTACAAGTTTTTTTTCATTTTGTGCCATGACTCCATGTCTAATTCTATAGTTCTCAAAACAAAATTGCCCTTATTTCCACAATCAAGGGAAATGCATGTCAAGATCTTTGAAATGCACAACCAGGGAAAAGTAGGCATGTCCAAATCCTGAGATTTGAATTGGAGGTACTTCTAAGTCTTCCAGACCTATCTACGAATTCAACTACATGCAGGGATGCTCTTGCAACAATGATAGCGTGCATCACAATTTAGAAGCACTATCGAATTGTCGGTCCCTCGTTGTTGTGAAAAGTGGTATTAGGTCTATTTTATGTACCATCAATTCTCTTGTTTTGGGGTTCCCATGAAATTTGTAAAGTTATTTAATGTAGGAGCATTGGAAGAAATCCTAAGTATAAGTGTTAAAAGCACACAATAAATGGAACTAAGAGCAAAGCACGAAAGAAGTGTAGACCTAAAGTGGGAAGAATTACCATGGGTATGAAATTATGCTTGCTTAGAAGTAAAAAAAATGAATAATACTTAGTTCAATGAGTACAACAAAGAAAACAACACCAAAGGTATGGATGAGTTAGATTCCAAAAGAAAATATAAAAGGAGATAGAGCATTTGGGGATGAGCCAAGTGTAAGAAACGTGAAATTGGATGAAAGAGGGCACAAAAATAATGTGAGAGAGCACAATTATTAGTGTGAAGTGGCACAATGTGTAAGAAATACAAACTAACATGTGTGGAAATGCATTGATCCAAAAGGATCCAGAGAAGACTAAGGACAACTCATAATTCGTAAAAGCAACTCAGGAAGCTCATAATGGCCTCAAGAGATAGAGAAAGGGAAAATATTCAAAGTCCTCAAAACTCAGTGAAATTGATATCAACGTGAAGAGCACATCGCAAGCTTTCCAACGACGTAAACGGCTCGTCAAACAAAGTTACGGATCAAAAGATATTCAGGGTCAAAGTTTTGGTCAACCTAGGCTAGTCAGCAGGGGTGAGTCAACATCCGTACTGTTGACGACAACATCAGTACAGATGACGTCAGCATCCGTACAGTGTACATGGCACACACAAGAGGTGACATGTGTCATGCTAATGTTAGCATGACGTCAACATGGTGATGTGGCAGCACCAGAAGCTGCCATGTGTCACTCGTTTTCAACATTTTTGGGTTAGTCTGTGGACTAATGAAAAAGCGCGACATGGCAGTCCGTACAACCACGTGGCAGATTGTATGGGACATGGCAGGCTGGCATGGTAGGCTGATGTAGCAGGAAACGTGGCAGGAGACTGTGCAAGTGGTTGGCGTGGGCCAATGGTTGGTTGCCACGTGGCCCAATCATGGGCTACCAGGTGGCAGTGGGAAAATGCCCAATGAGGGCCTGAAACTGGATTTTCAAAAAAATAAAAAATGGGCCTCGCCAAATCTGACTGCCAAACTACAAGCTTCGACGAATCTAAACAATGCTCCAAACTCGGTGAAGTTCCAATCCATATATATATATAACAATAACCCAAAAGGGGAGGCCCGTGGGCTCGACCCCGGGACCTCCCCCTATCCAACGACTTAACAATAGCATCTACCACCGTTGGACCAATAGACTTCGTTGGTTAGTTTGCCCCACTTTTTGCTTAAATATTGAGTCTGCCCATGAACAGGAAGGAGGTCGCTCGACAGTACGGCTGGGCACGGATTTCAAGACACAGTATAGAGAATTAATTGCAGGGAGCATGCACAAAAACCAAGACGAGATTTATCAAGGGCCTGCGAGTGCCAGAGTCGGATTGAAGTGTGGAGACAACCATTTTTGGGTAATCCAACGCCACTGAATTCAATGGTGTTGTCTATTTTATGATCTGAGCAAAGATTTTGCAGATTAATTCTAGAATGAGGTATACTTATGTATTTTGTCAAATTCTTTTGTTGAGTTTATAAAAAGGCCTACCCATTTGAGAGCAGGACCCGGAGATGTAGTCCACTAGGGACAAACTCCGTTATCAAGTTTTGTGTTAAGATTTGATGCTTATGCCTCTTAATTATTGAGCTTTTCCTTATTTATGGTGCACTTTAATTTATGCTCATTTAATACAATTCTTTATAAGTCACTTTGATGAAAAGGTCTTGGATCATGTTGGTATCAGAGCAGTCATATTTGACTTGAATTGTTGAGCGTGAATGCTTACTAGGGCCAAGCATAACTAGGGTGAAGGAACTCTTAAGACTTTCAATCCTGAAGTTGGTCATGCATCTCGAAGGAAGAAAATGGCAGAAGAGGACAAGCGTGATGAACAAGAGAAAAACTTCCATATAGTATTTTGTCGCATGTCAGAAATGGTCAGGCGAATGTATGGAGACTACGAGAAGAGGATGAAGAAGAAAGGGAAGAAAAAGGAATCACAAGCTTATGATAATGCTTCAATAAATCAAGGGGCCGGAGGAGACCCTCATGAGCCTCCATCTTCACCATCAAATTCTAGCTCTTCTTCCTCTAAGTATTCTTATTCCCATCATTCGAGCCATAAAGCTTCTTTTAAGAAATCATTATTAAATATTGATGTAAAATTTTCTTTACCTATGTTTAATGGGGATGATAATCCTAAAAAATTAGGTAATTGGATCCGATAGGTTGAAGCATATTGTCGTGTTCAACAGATTGATGAAGAGGAAGTTAAAGTGCAATTGGCTTCTCTTCGGTTGGAAGGCATCGCTCTCGTATGGTGGGAGAGAAAACTTAAGGACATAAGTAAGTGTGGTAATCTTCTTTCCTCGTGGTCGGAATTTAAATCAGCGATACGGAAGCAATTTTTTCCATTGGGTTATTGACATAAAGCAATGATGGAATGACAAACTTTAAGACAAAGTAAAGGTCAAACTGTACAAAGTTTCACGGGAGAATTTAGGAAGAAAGTGTTGGACATATTGTCATTCATGTCAACAGTCGATGTCATTGTGATGTGATGATAAGTTTTTATGATGAATTGTCATTGATGAGTTATCATTGATGAAATTGTCATTGATGTCAATAGTATAACAATATGCAGAGAATGAAAATGTCAAACAATATGCAAAGATTCAAGCTTAGAAGCAAGGACATTAATCAAAGCTCAGAACGAAAAGTGCATTGCAAAAATGTGATCAGGATCGAAATCCCCACGGGACAAACCAGGACCATTGGATATGCAAGTGCTAGATCAAGGGAAGGGATTAATTGCGGATAGTGAAGGGAGAATTAAACAACACGTTAATTCCAATCCTACAATTAGTCTAGACCGTCGATCGTCACCTGCCAATAGATCTACAGTTGGCATCAGTTCCACTACCAAACAAGCAGTTTCCATTGCGGAACTCAACAATAGTTTTAAACGTCGTGCTAATGAGGACCCCACAATCATCCTTGATCGTTGATCTGCTCCGAGAGAATTCTCGACCATTGGATCAAGTTGAGTGGAAGGACATAGTAAGTCATGGACCATGGATCATGGAAGTGACAAACACATGTTCAGCTCGGCATTGACCACTTCAGGTAAAATCGACCGAAGGAAATGTACATGAAGGAATTTTAGTTGAAGTCGAAGTTCCGAAGTAAACGTGAGCCATCCGATCGTAGGTAACTTTTTGGGAAAAAGAAGAGTCGTTGGATTTAAACCAAGGCAAAGCAGCATCACAGATAGATCGAGTCGTCGATCTAAGATCACGATCAACGAACAACATTCATTTCGGGTTAAAAGTTGCGAGGAGGTTACACTTCGGGTAAAATGAGAAGTAAGAAAGGCCAAAGTCCCGAAGTGGACATGATTCGTTTGATCTGAGAAACACTTCGGGAAGTATCCCGACTATTGGATCAAGTTTAGTGGAAGGACATGGTAAGCCACAAAGTGTCTCAAAGTGGACGCAAGTCATTTGATCTAAGGAACACTTCGGGAAATATCTTGACCATTGGATCAAGGAAAGTAGAAGGATAGGATAAGCAAGGGAAAAGGCTTGAGATCCCGAATACCCAATAGTCATTGGATTGAGTTAATATTTTTTGGGTTAAATGAGGACCATTGGATTTGGACAATACATGATGGTGGTCAACTTCGGCGTTGACCACTTTGGTGAAAAAGGATTCAAAACATATGAGTTCACCCGAAGGTTGAAGTTCCGAAGTTGCTCTCAATTGTCAATCTGAGTTACATTTTGGGAGTTAGGACAACCGTTAGATCCAGGAGAAGAACACATGTCGCATGAGGAGATCTACGTCAGCAAGGACACATGTCGTAATCAAGTGAAGACAAGTGTCAAAGTGTAGTTTTCATTTCAGGTATGCGTGAGTCATGAATATAAGTGACATGTGGCAACCACTCAGTCAGTGCCATGTCAACAAGTGACGTTAGCAAGTTACGTCACTCTGGAAGTTTGTACTTCGGTAGTTTCACCACCAGCAAATACCCAAAGTTTCGAAATGAACGAGAACCGTTCATTGTGCAAATAACATCCAATCATCCGATCTACTTTGGCGAAATGAACTCCGAAAGATTGAAGGACTGTGAAGGAGAAATCACACGAAGTGTCGAAGGCCGAAGTTAACACTAATTGTTGATCTAATTCAGGAGAAATATTGACCATTGATCAAGTATAGTGGAAGGATAGAATAAGCGTAAACCATGAAGTGGCGCTAACTGTTTATCTACTTCAGAGAGCGTTTTCCACTGTTGAAGATTATGGACACTCGTCTTTTATTCGAGAGATTTGTAAAGAGGCTGGAAATCGTGAAGGACAAAGTCCCAAAGTAATGACAATCATCCATCTCATCGTGCGACTAAAACATGACCATCAATCTTGACAAGTGATCAAGCACTCGCTTGGTTTAGCACCTGGTCACCACCTGTGGTCGTATGGAATAGAGAAATAAGGGTAAAAAGAAGAGGCAATGCTTAAATCAATGAGCCCGTGGTTTTGCACATATGGTCATATGTAAATGGTTTGAAGGAAGCGCCTCATACAGATTTAATTCGACAAAGAGTTAACACTAGAACAATACAAAGAATTAATAAAATATCAAATATGATTTTTTGGTGAACTAAGAACACGACAGAAGCACAAGGAAGATATAATGAGTCGATCCAAGTCTGTGATCAACCCATGAAGATAAAAGAACCGACACACAGTCATGATTAAAAGAGAGTTAATTCATGAGAATTATGAATAAAGGATAAAAGGAAAAATGATATTATTTAAAGATTAATATTAACATTTAAATGAAAATGTACAATGGTTCAAATATCAAACAACACAATGATTCAAATTCACACCAGTTGGAAGACTATATAAACAAGAAGGAATAGCGAGAAGAGAGTGTAGTTGAATTTGTGAAGTATATAAATTTATATATAATGGATTGAATGAAGGTTCATTCTATCAGGTTGGTGCATGTTTACAAGATGGGTCTTGTATGAGGATTGGATTCCTCACATCTCAGTTGGATCGGAGATCAACAAGTTGGGACTTTTTATGAGGGTTGGATTCCTCGTTTCTCAGTTGGATCTGAAAACTACAAGTTGGGTCTTGTAATAGAGAGTTGGGGTTCTCATAATTGTTTGAAGATGAAATTAAAATATTGATCTTATGTATTCATTCAAGTTAAATAAATAAATAAAATATTTATTCTTTTATATATTGGTTGAGAAAATGAAATAAATGTATGTTGTTCAGTTAATTTATGAAAAGTGGAAAATTGTCCAAAGTTTTGTGCCACTGATTCACACCCCCCCCTTCTCAGTGTCAAGTGTCCATTTCAACAGAAAGGTCTTGAATTAAACATTCCTTTGGATTCTTATGAAACTTTAATGAAGTATATTGGCGCACTTCATAGTTATATTCGTCATACTTTGCTATTGTTTAACCCCACCAGTCTTGACGAAGTTTGTGTGCAAGCCACTCACCTTGAGAACAGGGGAAAGCATGTTCAAGAAGATCCCACAAAGAAGTCTTCCAATCTCCCACATAAACAGTTTAAGAAGTTTAAAAGGAAGGACAAGAAGATTGCCATTGTAAAGAGAGAAGAAGGAAACCATCTTGCACTCATTGCAAGAAAAGTGGTCACAATGATGAACATTGTTGGAAACTACATTAAGAGAAGAGACCAAAACAATTCGGTGGAAAGGGGAAGACAAAGACCATTGCTACAATGAAACAAGATATTGGTTTTAATTAAGGAGATGAAGGAAAGATCATAGCGGTTGGAGTACAAGGTAAAGTTTCCCTTCATGCTAGTTCAAATTCCAATAATAAATCTCATGATGATGAAAGAAAGAGGAATGAATTATTTCATATAAGATTTGTATCTAAATACACTAAGATAGATACATTATTTCATCCGGGTTCCCAAGTAAACTTGATATCTGAAGCACTTGTAAAAAATATGGGTCTTGAAACCAAACCACATCCAAAGCCTTATCCTCTTGGTTGGGTATGTGATAAAGCAAAACTTAATGTCACCAAGCAATGTAGGGTCAGATTTGTTATTGCTTCAAAGTTGATTGATGAAGTGGATTTGGATGTTGTATCACTTGATATATGTGGCATAGTGTTGGGAAGCCTTATCTTTATGATAGAAAAGCAGTCTTCTTTCTTCATGAGAACAAATATCACCTTACTAAGGGGGGAGTGGAATATATTGTTAGACCACACAACATGAGGGTAAATACAACACTTGTTAATGCAGGACAAATGAATAGACTCATAAACACTAATAAGAGATATGTACGCATGGTCGTAAGGGAGAAAGATGTCAGAACATCCGACGCTTTCCAAGGATGTGATCCTTCTCATAAGAAAGAACTAATTGATATTGTTTCTAAGTATGAAGATATTTTCTAGGTACAAGGCTAATTGGATCAAGGGGTCATCAGACCCAACTCATATCCTTGTGGTTCTTCGATCGTGATGGTGCCAAAGAAAGATGGCACATGGCGAATGTATGTCGATTACCGGGCCTTAAATAAAATCACGATGAAAAATTGATACCCTCTTCCTCGTATAGATGATTTACTTGATCAGTTAAAGAATGTTGTTTATTTCACTAAGTTGGATTTGCACAGTGGATATCATTAGATCAGGGTTACAAAATAGGATGCATGGGAGACTACCTTTAAGACCAAACATGAATTGTTTGAGTGGCTAGTTATATTGTTTGGGCTTTGTAACGCTCTGACAACCTTCATGTGTGTGACGAATGATGTATTCATGCCATTTCTAGATGATTTTGTGATTGTATATTTAGACAACATTCTTATATTTAGTGGGACTTGGGATGAACATGTAATGCATGTAAAGCAAGTATTGGATACTTTGCAAAGGGAAAAGTTGTATGCAAAATTATCCAAATGTGAATTTGGTAAGACTGCACTTGTGTACTTAGGTCATATTGTAGCAGGAGGACAATTGAAAATTGATCCTTCCAATATTGATGTAATTGTAAATTGGCCCGAGCCTATAAGTGTAACTGAGATATGGAGCTTCTTAGGTGCAGTCCAGTATTGGAGGAGATTCATTTCAAACTTCTCCTTTATAGCATCTCCTTTGCATGCCTTAACCAGTGTAAAGAACACTTTTTAGTGGGGAGGAAAGCAACAAAAAGCTTTTGACACTTTGAAAGAAAAGATTAGTACTGCACCAATATTAGCACTGTCGAATCTTCAACAACCCTTCGAGATTGAGACATATGCCATAAGATACGCCATGGGTGCAGTATTGATGCAACATCCTAAGCCTATTTGTTACCACTCTGAAACTTTTAACCAAGTTGTTGTTAACTATCCTACATATGATAAAGAGTTGTATGCATTAGTTCCAAGCATAAAGAAATGGAAGCACTACTTGGTAGGGAAGGAAACAATCATACATACAGATCATCAACCCTTACAGTATCTCCAAGCACAAACTAAATTGCAACAATCTCGACATTACAGATGGATGGGTTTCCTACAACAATTTCATTTGGTAATCAAGTACAAA
>SNQJ01S0044582.1:24179-39099 GCA_010110895.2 Picea sitchensis | reverse complement strand
TCCCATCCATGGGAAAGTATCTCCATGGATTTTACAGGGGGTTTACCAATGTCGAAAAGGGGTCATGACTATTTGTATGTTGTAGTGGATAGGTTCAACAAGATGTGTATCTTAATGCCATGTAAAAAGCAGATCACTATTGATCAGACTATTAATCTCTTCTTTCAGTATGTTTGGGTTCACTTTAGGTTACCCACATCCATTATCTTGGATCGAGATACTTGATTCCTTGGGGATTTTTGGACAAGTTTGTGGAGAGTGATGGACACCAAGTTGAATAGGAGCATTTCTTTCCATCAACAGACCAACGGACAGACAAAGGTTGTTAACCGAACAATGGTACTTTTTCTTCGAGGTTACTGCAACAAGCATTCCAAGTTATGGGATGAACAGATACCCTATGTACAACATGCTTATAACCGAGCCTTACATTCCTCCACTCAGTGTTTGCCTTTTCAGACATGTTTTGGGTATTTACCTAAGGTTCCTTTGGACTTGATGTATGGGAGAGATGTCGATTCAAATGAAGACATAAATGAAGACAGATCCCACAAGTTCATCCAGAGGATCCAAAAGGTACACCAAGTAGTCAGGGAACAGTTGGAGAAAAGTCAAGCACAATATAAAGCTCGGCATGAAAAACATAGGGTTGATCATCAGTTCCAGGTTGGAGACCAGGCATGGCTTCACATCAGTAAGGAAATATTGAAGGGTGTGTTAGCACCGAGAGTTACCCTCAAATTGCAAGAGGATAAGCCCAATACCCATCAAAAATATTTATGGACATAAATTTGTGACATAGGGTCAAATGGACAAAACTCAGCATATGGATATTTCAACACATCAATCTGGGCTAGTATGCATAATAAAATGAGGTTTTATTTAACTTCAGTCAGGGTTTTGAGGGTAAATATGAATAGACGAAAGAATGGGTAAGAAAAATGAACTAGTCTGTTGTGAGCATCGAGCCTCCTAACAACTCATTGAAGAAAAGATCAGTTATAAGAACCTCTTGAAACTAAACTCAAAACACTGAAAACGTTTATAGCAGTATAATAATCAAACATCCATTAAAATACAACTATGAAAACTCATAAGGATCCTCCAATAATGAGCTTTTAGAGTAGAAAGAAACAAGGTGATGATAAGAGGTTGACTTCCATTAACTAAAATTTCTAAGGTCCAATACATAAAAACAAGCAATTCTCTTTAAATCGAAATATAACAACATAGGGAGCTCTGCTCAACCATTCGAACCTTCTCAAACATTTTTCTAAGCTATTTATAACAGGAATAATAGATCGCAGCTTCTATGCAGGTTGGCCTCTCCAGTATAGGATTCTCCACAAAATCTATCCATCTAACATTTGTACAAGGTGGATCTACCAAATTGCTAGAACTAGGGAGCCTGTTGGTAACAACTCCAAAAAAAATAAATGTCATGAAGTGTTGTCACTTGAGCGCATCTCCTCTGCTTATTCTTACTTCATGCTGACCTTTTCCATTTGTGTCTTTGGATAATCGTGTTGGGAAACATCTTGCAATTGAAAGCGGATGGTGCCACTGGTAACTCGCCATCCTAACTCGACACAATTCTTTTATTGGAACAGGTGTCTTCCAGACACTCATGGAGGAAGTGATGATTGGTTACGGACTGGAGGATGTGGCATTGATGTCGAATAGGGAGAGAGGATTGAGTGAAGGTGACATGTGTAATGAGGGGAGTTGGATACGGGAAGTAGGGAGGTATCGAGAAAGTGGCATACAGGTGGCGCGTGGCACGCAATGAGAGGAGTGGTATCGGGAGGTAGATGGGCAGGATTCTAGGGGGGGGTCCGAAATCACAAGAGGTCATGACGTTAGCTGGGGCCCGAGGTGGGGAAACCACTATTTCGGAACCCCCCCACCACTAACGGTAGAATGGTTGGGGGGGTCCGAAATGTACTGAGGGTCGTCCGATCTAGAATATGTTGATGCCGCTGATGAAACCTGCGCAGGAATTAGCCACTATGCGTCAAAAGGTCTTTCACTAATGGAATTTGGCTAAAATAAAATGTGTGGGTTATAAATTTAACAAATAATGTGCTCTTTAATCTTTTTTACATATTTCGTTTATGAGAAACATTCAAATCTGCCCATGACAGATTTATGTGATAACATTTGGCTCCACAGGGGATGGTATGCTCTCTGCGAACTGCCAAGAAAAAGAAGCTTCAATGTATTATTGTATGGCTATGGGATCATTTATTTAAATAAAAACAGATAGAAACAATGATATTTACAATGAATGACAAGCCCCTCATGGCTTAAACGAAAAACTTATTCAGAAAGTGCCCATTGACAGGACCGCCAAAAACGTCAGAATCCTCCAAGTTCTACAACTTATAAGTATTATTTGAAAAAACCTCAGAAATCTTGAACGAACCAATCCACAAGGCTTCAAATTTTCCATGTTTGCCTTTGTCTTGTTTCTGTGCATCCAACCTTAGCACCAGATCTCCTAGCTGGAAATTTTCTTTGCTTTCCTTGTTGTCAAAGGCTTGCTTGATCTTCTATTGATGGTCATGTGCCTTGTCAAGGAGTTGCTCTCTATTTTATTGCACTTCAACCAACTGTTGTATCCTCCTGACCATATCATCTGGTTCTCCATCTTGACCCTGTAAGAAATTTTCCATAGGCAAGGCAAGCTAAGTAGGAAAGACAACCTCAATCCCATATACACGCTGAAAGGGGGAAATACCAAGTGACCTCTTTGTAGTAACTCTATCATCCCATAATGCAAATTTAAGCTTTGAGTACCATGCTTTCTTATTGTCTTCTAACGGCTTCTTGATGATCTTTATGAGGCTCTTGTTAGAAGATTCTGCCAAACCATTTCCTTGGGGGTAATAAGGAGTAGAATGGACTAATGAAATTCCAGATTATTCACAAAACTTGATCAAAGGTTCAACTTTGAAAGAAGCAGCATTGTTAGTAACAATCTTTTTGGGACAACTAAATCTAGACATGACATCTTCAAGAAAACCAATTATTACCTTATGAGAGGCACTCCTGGTAGGTATGGATTCTATCCACTTGGTGAAATAGTCAGTTGCAGTCAAGATCCACCGGTGTTGACCACTTGATGTTGGATGTATTTCCCCAATGAAGTCGATATCTCACTGTTGAAAAGGTCCATAAACCACCACAAGCTTCAAAGGCAAAGATTTGAGTTGTTGCTTTCCAGAAAACTTTTGGCATTTGACACAAGCTCTAATCTTTGCACAAACATAAAAAAAAAAAAGGCTAGGCGAAAAATACCCAACTCTGAGGATCTTATAGGCTGTGGTTCTCCAAGAATGATGGCCCCGACACAAGCTATCATGAAAATCAGTCATGGCCTTTGGGCCTCTTGTGGATCTAAACATCTCAAAAGAACCCCTAGAGTATATTTCCAATACAAGATTTGATCAATAAGACAACATAGGATTGCCTTAAGCTTCAAAGTTCTTACCTTGTTCTTCTCCATACCACCAGAAGGTTGCAACTTTTGTAGAAAATATATGATGTCTTTATACCAGGTGCATTCTGCCAAGTTGAGCCCGATATGAGAGCTTCTGTCAGCATAATCAGTTTGTTGATTTTTTGAGTTTATATTCATGAAATTTACCCCCAGTGCTTTGCAATTTGATTCAGCTGAAAGCCTAGCTAAACCATGACCTTTCACTCTTTTAGTGGGCTTTATTTCAAGGTCAAATTCCAGAATTTTGGCGATCCATTTGCTCCTCTTCCCATCAATGTCAGGCTGGATAAGTATCTCTTTGACAGAAGTTGAAGGGACATAGGCAATAACTTTGGAATGCAGGATGTATACTCTGAAGGATTTGAGGGCTTTAACCAGAGCATAAGTCTTCTTCTCCATGATATCATACCTCATCTCTGCATCCCTCAATGCTCTGCTGAAAAACGAAATAGGTTGCTCTAACCCTTCTGAATTTTTCTGTAGTAAAACATCAACCAATGTGTCAAATGAGGCAAAGGAAAATATCATAAATTCTTTCGAATAATCAGGGTTGATAGGCACAGGTGCTTCAGTCAAGGCCTTTTTGATTTGATTAAAAGACTCTCGGGCCTCAACAATCCATTTCACCTCGTTTCCTTTCCTAAGCATGGATGTAATATACTTAACTAGTTCAACAAAATTAGAGATGAGACTTCTCAGAAAATTGATTTTACCCAAGAAAGACTGGACTTCTTTCTTGGATTTAGGAATAGATAAAGTCTGGATGGCCTCTACTCTGCTTGGATCAATTCTTACCCCTTCTGTTGATACAATGTGTCCCAATAGCTTGCCTTCCTTCATAGCAAACATAGTCTTCTTAGGATTGAGAGAGAGACCAAACTTTCTGCACTTCAAGAAGACCCTTTTTAAATGATGATAATGCTCCTTATCAGACTTTGAGAACATTGTAATGTCATATAGATAGATGACCACACATTTATCCTTCTCCCCAATAAAGGCAATATCCATTGCTCATTGAAAGGTTGCTCCTGCATTCATTAACCCAAAGGGCATTTTAGCATACATGAATGTGTCCCAAGGAGTAGTGAATGTTGTTTTCTCTCTATCTTAAGGAAAGACAAAGATCTGATTGTAGCCTGATAAGCCATCAATCATAGAAATCCTCGATGAGCCAGTCACTCTCTGCAAAATGTGCTCCATTTTTGGCAAGGGGTAATTATCTTTCTTGGAGTTTCTGTTCAGATTCCTGAAATCAACACACAGTCTAATTTCCCCATTTTTTTCCTCGCAGGGACCAAGTTAGCCACCCACTTAGAGTACCTTAAAGGAATGATGATCTTGGAATCCAACGCCTTCTTTACTTCCTTTTCCATAATAGGCAACAGCATAGGATTTATCTGTCTGAGTTTATGCCTAAAAGGCTTGGTCTCCTCTTTCAAAAGGATCTTATGTTCAATAATGTTTGTGTCATATGTTCTTAAATCTTCATATTTCCAGGCGAACACATCAACAAACTCTTTTAAAAGCTTAACATATTCAACCCTTTGTTCCATTGACAAACTGCTAGACAACTTAACATAATTTGGATCCTCCTCTGTACCTAAATTGCATTCAGTCACATCAACATTTTCAGTTGAACCTTTAACCTTTATAGCAACATCATTTCTATCAAACAATCTCTCCAAAGGAATTAGTCCTTTTGGAATATGGTTACTAGGCAATTGAACAATATGATGGTCATCAATTTTATTCAGAAAAATATCAGCACGAGGGATTTTTTCAGTATCATGATCTTGATCAATGTGTAAGGCAAAAAACTCATCCACAGTCTCCAGAAATCTTTTTATCTCAAGATCGTCCTCAAAAACCTTCAAATGTTTGACATTGTCAGGTATAGAGGACCTATACTTCACTTCCACATCATATTTGAGTTTAGGGAGCAAAGGAACTCTGAAATTACTTGTTGAGACAACCAAGGAATGTACCATAGTGTTCTCCTCTCTTGGAACAAATGAGATCTTAAAAGCTAAGAAGAAACTATCAACGAGATCCCAAACTTCATTTATGTAAGTCCTTAACCCGGGGTGTTTAGCTTGATACAAATTTTTGATTTGATGAACATTTAATTCAACATCTCCAAACACCGCTAGCTCTTCAATCCTCATGTCTTGGGGAAATAAAGACTACTCCAACACCAACACATTCTTTAGAAGAGGCTCCATTAAAGAACATCTTCCAAACAAAAGTATTAGGAAAAGGCTCTTCACTATAGGTAATGGATTGCTTTCTTATTTCAATAGGAGGTTGAGGAGAATCAATGAGCTGAAATATACTGGATCCTAAATCAATATCAAGTGCAAAAATAGGGTGGTTGGTGGGATTTGCTTCATCAATGATGATGTAGGCTAATTGTGCCTCCCTATAAAGCCTTCTATGTTCTCCCCCAAATACAAGAATGGTGGCATATGAAAGGTCCATCTACAAATTCCCCCCTAGTCTTTTAATCCAGGATCTTGATAAGAGCATCCCAAACTTAGGGGGGGACATCAGCCACAACAATGTCCATGACCACACTTTTCATTGGCAACTGGAACAAGGTAACAACCAGGTCTTTGATAACCCCAAGACACTTCACTTTCCTAGAGTCAAATGAGTATAAATCATGGTAGGTCTTTGTAATTTTCAACCCAAGCTCATCCATGACAGTTTTAGGCATGAGATTATGAGATGCCCCTATGTCCATCAGGCAGTTGTGCATCACTTCATCATGAATGTTTAATGATGTATAGAAAGGAGGGGAAGAGTCATCCATATCCTCGACCAAAGGTCTCAGGATGACTGTTGGTTTTTCATCTTGAAGGTTGACTAAATCTGTGGAATCAGAAGAAGGCTCAGGCGGAAGCATTTTAGAGAGATATCTTTTGAATTCCTTATTCTTGATCAGCTCCAGAAAAGGTACAAGGATTTTAATCTTTTGAATTTCACTTTCAAAGCTAAAAGAGGATGGGGATTTTAAAATCTCTTTAATTTATGGGGCAGGACTCTTCACCAATGCTTGAGTACTTTGTGCATCTTTTCCTTTGTTGCTAGCTATCATAGCTTTAGCAAATTTTTTTGTTTTAGTGGGTTGATTCAAAGTGTCATTCTTTCCCTCTTTCTTTTTTGACCTTAGGCTGTATCTATAAGGATTGTCATTTGTTTTTCCCCTTTACTCAATTCATTTAATTGACTATCCATGAGAGACTCTTCATACACAGATTGGGTTAAATGAGGAGATGAAGAGGTGTCACCAAGACAATGGATTTCAGGATCAGTTTCTTCATCCTCCCCTTTTTCATCAGTAACAAGGTTATTTTGGAGAGGAGCTTGGACATTTTGATCATCCCTATCCATATTTCTTGGATCTCTTTGGAGGATCCAAGGGGCATTATTTGGTCTTCTGAAATTACCTCTATTATCAACATTTTATGTGTTCCTATAGTTATGTTTTCCTTCAAGTTTCAACTTCTCCATTTTAGCAGAAAGTGATTTTACTAATTTTGTAAGTACCTCAACTTGAGGGTGGACAACAGGGGATTATGAGGTTGAAGCTTCATCCCTACCTTTCCTTCCGTCTCTATCAGATTTTCCCCTAAGCTTGTCAGTTGCCAATATATTAGATTCTACTTCTAAGGTTGCATCTTGCATATGAGCTAAAGAGGTAGATCTTCTTTCTCTCAATAGGAGACAAAACTTAGGGTCAAAAGCACTGCCATAGGTAATCTTGGCAGAGGTTTATGTAGGCTTTATTTCAGTGGGAATCTTGTAAGTTGTTGTACATTTTATTGAATCTTTTTGAGAAGTCAGAAAAAGATTCCCCTTCTTTCCTCTTAAGTGATCCAAATTTTGTAATATAATAAAGGAAATCCTTTCTATCCCCCCAATGCCTCAAGAAGGCATCATCCAAAGCTTCAATCCCAACAATAGATCCAGGAGTCAAACCCCCAAACCATTTTCTAGCGTCACCATCAAGGCTTTGTACAAAAACTCTCATCCATACATCTTCATTTTCAATGTTAAGATTATAAGCATAACTATAAAAAGCAACAAGATGTTCTTCTGCAGTTATGTCTTCCTCTCCAGTGAACTTAGGCATGTATTTAAGGTAATCTCCAACTGGGAGAGCATTCATACACTGACGTAAAATACAAGGGGCATACCTTGTAGCCACTATGGCATCCATCCTATTTCTAGGAGGATTTGCACTTGCCATTAGGTTTTAAACTGCAGGAGAACAAGGAGAAGATGGAGTTTTGACAGTTACAACTGCAACTTGGATGTTAGGAGAAAAAGGGAGCTTGAATAGAGAGGTTTCAGTCTTCAGAGGAAGAGGTTGAATCTTGGAGGAAGATGGTATAGGGTTTAAAGGAAAAGTGGTTTCCTCTTCTTTAGTCACAACAACTTTGACAAGAGGAGGAGTAGGAAGGCTAAAAGTAGGAAAATATTCTAGGCTTTCAAGTCTAAACCAGCCTACAACTTCAGGGGAAGCAAGGGTTTCAAAACTTTCTTCTTTCAATATGGGGCTAAAAGAGGAGTTTTTAATAGGAAAATTTTCAAAATCCAAATTTCTAGAAACTTCAACAGTTAGCAGAAAAGGAGAATTGGATATTGCTGATGGGGTTTTAAAAGTGGAATCAGGCAAATGGCTAGAAGTACTTGATGCAGCAACAGAAAAGCCTTCTTGAGAAGATTTTCCCTTCTTTATTATATTCTCTGGGTCAGTTTCAGGTGTAGCCAGAGGTAGGTGTGGAGTGGACCTCCTGTGTTTGCCTTTAGGAGCCATAACTAAAACGGTGGAGTCGTTAAGTGCAAGCTGCAACCTTCAATGTACTGATTTCTAATGCACCTTCAGAATAAGTATTTCTTTGTTGTTCAATCCCAGGGAAATGTCTTCAATTCGTTCCCCAACAACGACGCCAAGAATGTTAGCACTGAGAGTTACCCTTAGATTGCAAGAGGATAATCCCAGTACCCATCAAAAAGATTCATGGACATAAATTTGTGATGGAGGGTCAAATGGACAAAACTCAACATATGGATATTTCAACACAACAATCTGGGCTAGTATGCATAAGAAAATGAGGTTTTAATTAACTCCCGTCAGGGTTTTGAGGGTAAATATAAACAAACGAAAGAATGGGTGAGAAAAATGAACTAGTATGTTGTGAGCATTAGGCCTTCTAACAGCTAGGTGAAGAAAATCTCAATTACAAGAACCTCTTGAAACTAATCTAAAAACATTGAAAACATTTATAGCAGTACAATAATCAAACATCCATTAAAATACAACTATGGCAACTCATAAGGATCCTCCCGTAATGAGTTTTCAGAGTAGAAAGAAACAAGGTGATGATAAGAGGCCGACTTCCATTAAATAAAATTTCTCAGGTCCACGACATAAAAACAGGCAGATCTTTGTTAAATCGAAATATAACAGCATAGGGAGATCTGCTCAACCATTCAAACCTTCTCAAACATTTTTCCAAGCTATTTATAATTGGAACAATAGATTGTAGCTTCTATGCAAGCTGGTCTCTCTAGCCTAGGATTCTCCACAAAATCTATCCATCTAACATCTGTACAAGGTGGATCTAACAGATTGCTAGAACCAGGGAGCCCGTCGATAACAACTCCAACAAAAATAACTGTCACGAAGTGTTGTCACTTGAGCGCATCTCCTCTGCATATTCTTCCTTCATGCTGACCTTTTCCATCTGTGCCTTTGGATAATCGTGCTGGGAAACATCTTGCAGTCGAAAGCGGATGGTGGCACTGGTAACCTGCCAGCCTAACTTGACGCGACTCTTTTATTGGAACAAGTGTCTGCTAGACACTCATGGGGGAAAGTGATGATTGGTTACGGACTGGAGGATGTGGCACTGGTGCCGAATAGGGAGAGAGGATTGAGTGAAGGTGCCATGTGTAATGAGGGGAGTCTGATACATGAAGTAGGGAGGTATCGAGAAAGTTGCATACACGTGGCGCGTGGTGAGAGGAGTGGTATCAGGAGGTAGATGAGCAGGATTCCGGAGGGGGGTGTTCGAAATCACGAGAGGGAGTGGTATCAGGTAGATGAGCAGATTCCCGGGAGGGGGTGTTCAATCATCGCAGGGCACCATCGCTAGCTAGGCCCGCTGGCGGGGAAACCACCATTCCGTATCCTCCACCGGGCCGACGATACGATCAGGCATGGATTTCGAGACGCAGTATAGAGAATTAATTGGAGGGAGCAGGCACAGAAACTAAGACGAGATTTCTCAAGGGCATGAGAGTGCTAGAGTCAGATTGAGACGTGGAGACAATCATTTTTGGGTAATTCGACACTGCGAATTCAATGGTGCTGTTTGTTTTCTGATCTGAGCAAAGCTTTTGCAACTTAATTCCATAATGAGGTATACTTATGTATTTTGCCAAATTCTTTTGCCGAGTTAATAAAATGGCCTACCCATTTGAGAGAAGGACCCGGAGACGTAGTCCACTAGGGATGAACTCTGTTATCAAGTTTTGTGTTCAAATTTGATGCTTATGTCTCTTTATTGTTGAGTTTTTCCTTCTTCATGGTGCACTTTAATTTGTGCTCATTTAATACAATTCTTTATAAGTCACTTTGATGAAAAGATCCTGGATCATGCACCAACACATGAAGACGAAGAGACAACTAGATAATTAATATGATAGAAGATGAAGAGTTAAGGGAATAAATAACAGGGTGATAATTAAGAGTCAAATGAGAAGAGAGTTGGGCCCATAAAGAGGAAAATAGGAGACTTAAAGTGTTGTGGAGCTTCTCAAACAATGATGCGAATTATCTATTATGTTGTATAATATTAATGAAAGTGTATCCATCTCTTAACATTTGTGTGTACATAATTTCGTGCATATGAGTAACTAGTAGATGATATCAACATATATATCTATAACCATTGATTTCTTGGTTGTTGAATAGAAAATATCGATGAATTTGGGATTCCAAGTTGAGGATATGTCATGAACACTTTACACATATTCTTTTTTGTTAATTACACTTCAAATATGTGAGCAAGAAGGTTGGAACATTTAGGGAATTACCTCACAACAAATTGGTGTTCTTTGTTTTTTTGCATAGGAAAGGTGCAAGGCTCAAATATCTCCTCCCTTGTTAAAGCGTATTTGTATTGCATTAATGCAAAGTCGAAGTTCACAATGTTATCACCTATTTTTGAAGGGAGATGTTTTCCTTTGAAGTTGGTCATTGGGTGACCAACTGCGAAAGGAGTGGGCTTAAAAAACCCACCATTATTCTTCATCCAAAGTTAGGGCGTGATTGTGCAAAGGCGTGCACACGCCTGGTCGACGAAAATCCATCAAGCACAGGCTCAGTCTCGACCGTCGGATCCATCAGACAAATCAGATCGGTGGTTCGCGGGTATTCGAGATCCGAAAGTTGCTCAAAGTTTAGTGCCAAGGCAAAGGCCCGAGATCAATGGACTAACAAAGTTTTAGTCTAGACCGTTGGATCGGCTTTTCGCGATTTCACGAGTCAGGAAAGTAAGAGGACAGAGTTATGAGGACTCGCGAAATGATTTGGGTCGTCCGAATAGAGGAGCACGTGGCAACAGATTAGCGAAATCATGATTTTGCGTTTCGAAGGTTTCAACATGGAGCAAGGCGCGAACTCCCGAAACGCGAAATCACGAAGCACTCAAATAGTTGGGCCCATGGTTGCAGCCCGAGGTCATATCAAAGCGGGTCCAGGGGGAAAGTGTCCATCGTGAGGAGCCTCAACCGTCAGATGCATAACAGATCCGACTGTCGATCAGAG
Source organism: Picea sitchensis (assembly GCA_010110895.2). Lineage (NCBI taxonomy): Eukaryota > Viridiplantae > Streptophyta > Pinopsida > Pinales > Pinaceae > Picea > Picea sitchensis. Next base: position 27,757 of record SNQJ01S0044582.1, on the reverse strand, counting down.
TAGGGCCATTTCGCATATCGGGTATTGGGAGATTGTGGTCATGCGAGGTGAAAACCACCGAAACGCGAAATCCTGAAATATCATATGGGATAAGTGCTGGGTCATGGCCCGAGGTCGCATGCAGGTAAAAGAGTCGAGTTCACATGAATTGCGCTACAGGTCGAAACGCTAGTGTTGGCTGCTAAAAGAGGTCGCTGCATTTTCTAAGCGCCAAGTCGACTCAGCCTCATTCGGATCCCGATGAAGCAGTTAATGAAAGCAGGGGGGAGGTGGTTGAAACCTCGCCTCACCCCATAAATAAAAAACATGGAGGAGCCGACCATGGAAAATAGAGCTGTCAGCCTGTGGTACCCCTGCAAATGGTTTTTCCTGCAAGCCCATATTGATCTGAGTTTGCGTCCGACAAAGAAATACCTGCACAGTCTGACTGAGAAGACAACACACCATGGAAGCCCAAGCACGCCTCTGCTGTTGTTTATGAAAATTTTGAGTATATGTATGGAGTTCTGTTATTTTGTAAAGGGTTGGTCTTTGGTTGAGCAGAGCTCCCAATCTCTAATTTTGTTCTGCCAGAGCTGTTCTCTGGTTATGTAATCGACTTGAGACTTTCATGTTATTAGAAGTCAGCTTCCCTCTTTCCATTTTGTCTGTAAAAGCTATTTAAAACACTCGGGCATGGATGATCCAATTGAGGATCGTTATACTACTATAATGGAGGTTTGATTATAGTGGTATCATGGTCAGTTTTATTCATTTCCCTGTGTATCTATTTCCTTCTCACATTGAATGGCTCGGGCATGCAGGATCCAGTCGAGCTGTTGCAGTTGTAGGATGATGGAGGTTTGATCATACTGCAGCTGTAACTGTGTCCCTTGTAGACATATTTCGGGGTCTGAATTTGAGCTCAAGAATGCTCTTGAGTTTAGGTTTTCTTCTCTGAGCTGCTGGAAGGCATGATGCCCAGAGAATTCTCCTTCACCCTTTCTCCTAAGTATTCCCTCTGCTTTCGCTTTAACTCAATTTACTGATTGAAGTTAATGTGGCCCTCACTTCCCTGTGCATTTCCTATCCAGTTCTGTGTTGAACATCTTTCACGATTGTTGAGTTTTGGTCATCGACCAGCCACATTTAAACCAACATCCACCCCAAACACTTATGGGTATCGGGCTTACCTCTGCCGCAATCCAGGTGTGACTTCCAATGCTAACACACAACTCCTACTCAATCAAAAGTGTTTACACATATCTAGAAAAGAAGGTGAACACTTACACCCTTATGAGACCCACATTTTATATTATATTTTGGTAAATAAACTCAAATAAGTATATGTCCATAAATAAAATTTACATTGACAAATGACCCTTTTTTGGTGTTGGGTTTTGAATTTTTGATCCATAAAGACTCAAATATGGAGCTTTGTATTCATTTTCAACGCTTTGACTACCAATGTTCCAATGTCATTTAATGTCACTACTTGATACTTCCAATGATATGCTTTCCGTTGTTGGTTCCTCATATTGGGCATCTTGAATGTTTATAAGTGCACAATTGGGAGAGAAGAGTGTACATTTTAATTTTTTTCACTTTTCCCTTGTATTTCTCCCCACTCCAATCCAACTAGCCACTCAATTGTTCATTTTTTGGAGTTTTATAATCGTTAATTGTTAATCTACATCCATTGAAGACAATTTAAAGTGATTTTTTTCTTAATTCAAGGAATTTTATCCATGTCTTCTCTTTCCTTTTTTGAAGGGAGTTCCATTTATTGGTAACAATCGACCACAGGCTTGTAGGCAGAGTCTTCTTTCTTCTTTGAAGACACACTTCGTGAGATTCCCTCCTCTTGCCCAATTTTTTTGAATGGAGGGCGATGTCAACTACTAGCCATAAGAGCAATTGGTAACCCAACTAGACTCCCTAGGAATTGATCTTGTAACCTATTTGTGATCATGCTTTCATCATATGAGTTATCCCACTGGGCCGAATCTTGTGAAGTCTTATTTTCCTATACCCAATGRTTATCTAGATTCAAGTCTTTCTATTGAGAGGGTTTTTGAGTTTTTCATTTTGGAGTYAGAGAGTACTTTTTCTTTGGCAAGGGAGCTATCACATGACCATGGTCAAAGCAAAGTTTGCAACAAAAGGCAATGCTTTCATAATCCACGGGTTGATTTCAATTTCAACCGCAACTTTCTAGTACACACATGATTAAGAAGACCTAGACCTTTGCTTAAATATGCATAGATACGTACTCTAGCATAGTAAAAATATACTTACAAGTTTCTATGGCTAGGGGGAGATGAATGTACCTAAAGAAATGACAGTGGTTATTGAGGTTTCCAAATCTTAATATTCAAACAAAAAATTAGGGGATCTAACCCATATCATGACCACCATTATAACTTTTGCATTCGAGCTATTTTTTCCTTGAAGATGAATCTTCAGGGAACTCTTAAGCACTTACTTCTACTTTAAGAATGGTATCCAATCTAAAGTAGGCAATATAAACTTAGTGTGTCTAATCGTGTGGGAATCAAACTAAAAACCTTCAAATGCATCGAATTACCAACAATATCTTAATAACAATGACACTAATCAACTAAACTAACCCTTTAAAATAAGTTACACTAATCAATTAAGCTAACCCTTTAAAATAACTTAACTTTTTTATATAATATATGAGTGGAAGCAAAAATGCACATAATTTCATATATAATCTAATCAACCATCATCTATAAAGAAGAACCTTTAAAAACAACTCCCGCGATATGTTTGATGTAGAAACGACCTACATTCTGACTTTATCGAGATGAAGGGGCATACTTTTTAAAATATTTTTATTCTTTAAAACTCTTTGCGTTTTTGGTTTTAAATTTCAATTGACCTTTTCTTAATACATTTCTTAAAAACGAAGGAAAGAACACTCTGCCCGTTCTCTCTCCCAATCGAACACCAGATCTGCCTGCATTTGACGGGAGGGAGTGGATTAATGGCCGCGTAAGAGAAAGCTCTACCTTTAGCCCCGAGAAAGGCAAGCCCGACGAAGGAGGGGACTTACCAATCTGTTTGAGGGGAATAAATCAATTTCCTACCCCATACTTACCAAGTAATGCCCCTTGCCTTACCAACTTTCACCTCCAGTTTATTAACGAGTATGTCCGCCCGCGGATGATCCAGTCGTCGCAGCACCATAGTCAGGCCAGATCCTTTTGCTTCTTAGCGAGCAGTAGTTAAAAACGAAGGAAAGAACACTCTCCGTTCTCTCTCCCAATCGAACACCAAATCTGCCTGCATGCCCGTTGCCAAACCTGACATCTCCGATTTAATTTCCGCTCTTCATCGAGAACCTATTCTCAGTTAAACCCTAGGCAGCCATTCCGAAAACCTCAGATCTCTTCTACCTCACAAGTTAGACTTCACAGGATTCGATCTCCATGCGCGGAGCATCAACCATGGGAAATGGCGGGACAATGATCGTGACCAATACTCCGGGAGCGGATTTAGCACTGACAAACTGTGCATATTGTTCTTCTTCTGATCTGCGGAGGTTCGTGGTTCCGGGACTCGGCCAGGCCTTG
>SNQJ01S0044581.1:0-49737 GCA_010110895.2 Picea sitchensis | reverse complement strand
TCAAGGAAGTGCTAGTACAGTGGAAAGATATGACTCTAGCAGATGCCACTTGGGAACCAGCTACCATTCTGCAACAGTTTCCACATCTCAAGCCTTGAGGACAAGGTTGTTTTTAAGGGGGCGGACATGTTAAGGTCCTAACCTGCACATAAGTAGATCAATGTATTCGGATGTAATAAAGGTCAATATTAATAAGACCTTTCAATAAAATAGAATAAGGAGGATGTAAGAAGACCTAATAGAAGCTTCCGCTTCCAGAAGGATCTTCCTCTAGATGCTTCTTTTTAGTATAAATAGGAGTCGAGGGTATGACAACCCTAGCTTGGATATTATTGTAACAGAGCACTACTCGACTGGAGGTTTCCCCCACGAAGAGGCCTGTGAACATTGCTATCTGATTCAAAGTGCTATTTTTGTTGCTATTTCGTGTATCGTTTCTGTGTATTGTGAAGATTATGCTGGATATTTTACTGTTATTCTGTCATTTCTAGCATTTCATTTATGTTCTACATATTTTATATATCTGGTATCTTGCAGGGATAGAAACCTACAAAATAGGGTGGTCTCTCACAGTCTACTCACAGCTCATAAAATCCCACAATCTATTAGTATTCTCCTACAACTATCTTGATTTTCCACCAACTTTCTTCCTCTCAACCTTCCCAACCCAAGGAATTTACCCATTCACTCATTTTAATCCATTGGGAATCCCATTAATTTATTAGGGTCTCTATGGCATAGGTAACCAAAAATCTCACTACAAATAAAATCAAGGGAGCTCACTACTAAGAAAACTACGAGGAAAATCTCACAGGAGTTCACCCTTCAGGCCTGGAAACCTAGATCTTCACTATTATGATCCAAAAATGCTCCATAATTCGTCTTCCATGGTTTCTCCAGCTCATATGCTATTCTTTTATGTTCTCTACTTGTTTTTCATCCAAAAATATGATTGTCTAAAACTATTGTAACTGCCCATACACATTTCTTCTCTTTGTCTTACTTATTTGACTTACACATTTCCCAATCTTATTTTAATCAACCCCCATGCTCCCAATAAATATGGGATGTGACTTCTAACCAACCCTCTTACATGCATTCAATGATTGGCTTTGGGAACACTCAATAACAAAATAGAAGGTTCATATACTCATTGTAATTTTAGAAAGTGTGTTGAATTAATAGACATGGGTATTTCCCCCTTGGACCCCTATTAGACACTACTAGACATTTCCCTCTCTTATGGATTTATCAACCCACATATATATCAATGTCCCTGATCCATATGGATGTCGGTGGCCTCCCACCTATTCCAACTGGTTCATTTTGGCAATTTTCGAGTTTGGCAATTGTTTTCCTAGTTTTCGGGTCCATGACTTGCGAGGCCGTTTTGAGGCCTTAAATAATGTTTTTAGGGTTCTCCATGGTTGAATAGAAAAATAATGTGTATTCTGCAGATAGACCTTTCCAACGGGCTATCATGTGCCTAAAAAAGAGATCGTATGCAAAACTTATGACCCCGAGAAGTTGATGTACTAACTTTCCCAAACGGGGCCCACATGGCTTTTGGTGCTTCATCTCCTAGGGTTAGGCTTTTGGATGTTTATGGTTTTTGAAATTCCTGTTTATTTTAAAAAGGCCTTCAGAGCCTCATTGTATTCATCTTCTTTTGAATGAGTGCAACCTTCACATCTCATCTCATAGATAAGCCACCACCATTCTAGCAAGCTTGTTTTCTATTGCATTTTACAGTTTCAACTTACTTCCTTATTGAATAGAAAACCAATTTTACTGTATCTCTGTTATTATGTGTTAAGCATCTTTTAATAATCTATATTCATTTCTTTCTTCTCATAAAAACTGGATCACTGGTATCAGAGAGTTCTGCTTCTTGTCATCTTAATGCATGTCCCCAATGAGGTCAGGGTACAAAGAATTGGGTCCTGAGCTTGTTTCTCTTGAGGAAACAATCTCTCGCATGCCCAAATGACCTCTTATGTCAAGAGAAAATAAATATGATATGACATGAGATCCTTTCAAAAATATTCTTGAGGAAACTCTCATGCAACAAAGGAATGAGATGATGGATAGTTTCGCGCAAATCCTTCGGAGGCTACCAATAGGAGACACATCTTCCTCGAGCAGAGGTGTTTCCCCCTTCAAGGTACAAATCAACTTTTATATTACTATATTTGAAGGTCATATAGACACAAATGTTGTAGACAAGTGGTTGAATCTACAAGAAGGGTATTTTTTGTCCATAACTTTTCAAATAGAGAAAAAATTACTTTTGCGCTCCTCAAAGTTGTTCCCCATGTTAAAGATTGGTGGGAAACTTTCTGTGAGCAAAAGGAAAAAAAGGAACACTCATTATTTATAGTCGCGGCCACCTTCGAATCCTTCAGGGATGTTATTAATGAAAAATACTACCCTATCAGAAGTTATGATGACTTGTATACCAAATGGACCACATTGCGGCAAGAAAGGGACCAAGCAGTGCCAGATTTCACAAATATCTTCCATACCTTATGCACCAAGTTGGGTATCAAAGATTTAGAGAGAAATATGGTGCTCAAGTATTGTGGTGCTCTACATAGATACATATAGACCAAAATGGAATTTTTGGACATCTCGTCCTTGGGAATGGGATATCGATATGTCATCAAAATCGAGCAGAAGATCAAACAAAAGACACAACAATTTGGGCCTTGGAACCCCTCATAGCAAAAAATAGGAAAGGACGACCCCAACCTACATAACAAAGGACAAAGCAAAGATGGACAATATCAGGACAACCAGTCCAAGCCACTAGAAAATAAGGACACCTGAAAGACAAAGAAGGATACTGAGAAGTGGTGCAACTTCCATAAGATCCGTTGGCATAACACTGCTAATTGCCTCTAAAAGAAGTCATTGGTGGCCGAAGTGAAATCCTTGGAATTATATGCTAGTTCTGACTCTGATTCAAAACCATAAAGGGGAAGATGGATCATTGACATGGAACCCAGTGCCATTGTTGCTACCACCAATATCCATCTTGGTGAACCAGATGAGATAGAAGAAGGTGAGTACCTTTTCCATTCGCAAATGTGGGTAAAATGAACCCCACTGCACTTCATCATTGATAGTAGTAGCCAGAAGAACCTCATCCCATTATAGGTCATAAAGCGATTGGCCCTGCCAAAAATGCCACACTTGTAACCCTACACCATTGGATGGCTCTACTAAGGAAGGGATCTCTACATCTGCTGATAGTGTTGACTATCATACGACATCAAGCCCTTCAAAGATGAGGTATTTTGTGATGTTTCTCCTTTCAAAGTTTTTAATGTTATTTTGGGCCAACCTTGTTTATGGAAACATCATGCTATATATGAGTGTAGGTCTTATAGTGTTATTATTAATTTGAAATAAAATTGTACAGGATACCCGAGACAGTCCCTCCTAGTTCTATTTCCTTGATCCCTGCCAAGCAATGCAGGAAGGTCATCTCTTAGACCAAGAAATTTTTCTTCTTAGTGATTCACTCTCAGAGTAAGATAAAGATCGCAACCACATCTAGGGCCTCCGCGACCGATCTCTCCACACAACAAAAGCAATTGGACAAGGTCATGGAAGAATACTCAAATATATTCTCCTCTCCTACCGGGGTACCTCTGCACTGCCAGGTCAAGCATCCCATCGAGATGACCATAGTTTCACTACTACCCAATGGGCAGGTCTATCACCGCTCTCTTTTCAAAAACGAGGAGATCAAGAGGTAGATCCAAGAACTTCTCCACAAGGGGCACATCTATACCAACTCATCGCCTTGTGGGAGCCCAATCGTATTGGTGCATAAGAAAGAAAGGAACTAGCGACTCTGCATTGATTATCGAGCCCTAATCAGCTCACGGGGACCAAATACTTCAAAAAGATTGATCTGAAGTATGGTTACCACCAGGTCCTAATAGAACAAAAAGATATATGGAAGACTGCCTTCAAGTCAAAATAAGATATTTTTGAATGGTTGGTCATGCCCTTTGGTTTGAAAAAATCTCCAACAATGTTTATGAGGATGATGGCCGATATCCTACGACCTTTCACTATTACTTTTGTAGTGGTGTATCTAGATGACATCCTCATCTACAACAAGACTTGGGAGGAACACTTGCAGCATATTCAATAGGTTCTGTACACCATGCGACAACACAAACTATATGCAAACTTGGGAAAATGATCCCGTGGCATGGACAGGTTCCATTAATTAGGATACATCGTTGATAAACATGGTGTGCATGTGGATCTAGCCAAGATCCAGGTCCTCCGTGACTGGCCAGCCCCAACCACACTCATTGAGCTTTGGATCTTCTTGGGCCTCGCTAATTTCTATCACAGGTTCATGTTGGGATTCTCTCATATCACATGCACTCTCAGCCAAGTAACCAGGGGTGGTGGTAAGGAAAAGGTTGTGTGGGGCCTTTCCCAACAACAAGCCTTCGATGAATTGAAGAATCGTTTATGCTCATCCCCATTACTTTCATTACTAGACTTGAAACATCCCTTTGAGATCAAGACAGATTCTTCAAACTATGTTGTGGGTGTTGTTCTCACTCAACACGACCATCCCATGGCCTATCATAGTGAGACACTATCAAATGTTGTTCGTAAGTACCCTAATTACAACAAAGAAATGTAATCCATTGTGTAAGCCTACTGCCAGTGGAGACATTACATTCTGGCAAAGAAGATAGTCATCCACACTGATCAAAATCCATTACAATTCATCTAGACCCAAGTAAAATTGCAGAATGACCACCATTAGAAGTGGTACACATACTTACAACAATTCCACCTCAACATCAAGTATAAAAAATGAAGTACCAACCAAGTTGTTGATTTCCTCAACTGACCTCCAGTCGCGGAACTCACCACAGTGCTATATTCTTGCGACCATGATACCTCTGGATGGCCCCACCTATATGAGACAAACCCTGACTTCTCCACCACCTACCAAAAGTTGGGATCAAACTCAGTGGTCACTAATTTCCATCTCCAGGACAGGTTGGTGTGTTGTCTTGGCCATAGCTAAATTCCATCAAACAAGAGCGCGAAGCTTATTTGGGAATCTCACTACAGTTAGGTGGTAGGACACTTTGGCGTTGAAAAGATAGTGCAAGTGCTCCATAAAAATTTCTACCAGCCAAAACTTCGACAATATGTCGGCAAGTATATAAGGTCCTGCACCACCTATGCTATTTCCAAAATGAACACTAAGAAATAGGACTTGTAAACCCCTCTTCCTACTCCCGACAAGCCATGGGAATCCATCTCAATGGACTACATGTCGAGCCTCCCATCCAACAAGAGGGGCAATGACTATGTTTTTGTGGTTGTTGATCACTTTTCCAAGATGGTGATTATGGCCTCCTGCAAGAAGAACATCACTACAAAGGCCACTGGAAAGCTATTCTTTGAACGTGTCTAGGTACACTTTGGGATCCCACAAACCATTGTCTCAGATTGGGACAGTCAGTTCCTTAGCACATTCTGGTCGAGCCTCTGGTCATTGTTGGATACAAAGCTCACCAAATCCACTACCTTCCACCCCTAGATTGATGGCCAAACTGAGGTCATCAATCGCATGATCATACATATCCTGCACATGTATAATTCCAAGCACCCCCGCACATGGGATGAGAGTCTTCCCTATGTCCAACATAGCTACAACTTACCTTTTCATATCTCAACTGGCCACAACCCCTTTCAGGTGAGGTTGGGATTCCAACCATTGGGCCCCATGAATGTTGCACTACCATTGGTGACCACCTCGGCTGACTCGTCCCCTGTTCCACCAAAGCCTGGAAAATCCACCTAGTTCATTCATCTACCAACAAGTTTAGGATATTTTACAAAATTCCAATGCCAAGTACAAACAGCGCCAAGGTTAACACTGGGTGCCACATAAGTTTCAGGTGGGAAACTAAGTTTGGTTGCACTTGTAGAAAGAATTCCTTAAAGTTCCTTGTCGGAAGCTTCACCCACTCTGGTATGGGACATACATCATCACAAAGGCTATGGGTGACAATGATTTTGTGCTCAACATTCACCCTTTCGTTGGCTTGCACCCAGTCATCAACGTGACTCTCCTTGGGCCATATTTCCCACCATTATTGGACACCTCAAAGATAGCAGAGCAGTTGACACCAAAAAATATCAACCCTGACTGCATTCAACATGCATCCAATGATTATATTATGGACACAAAGATCAATGGAACCCGACAACAAAGGATCCAACTTTATCGAGTTGTCAAAGCAGGACAACTCCTGCACCAAGGAAAGTGGCTCACCCGAGGCCAAATTCAACAGAAATTTCCCCATCTGATGGGGGAAATCAATGAAATGGAGACTATTTCTTCCTTAGGGGGGGGATTGATTTAAATGGATGTCGGTGGCCTCCAATATATTCCAACTGGTTCATTTTGGCAGTTTTCGAGTTTGGTATTTTTTTCCTAATTTTCGGGTCCCTAACTTGCGAGGCCATTTTGAGGCCCTAAAAAATGTTTTTAGGGATCAACATAGTCCTTGGATAGACCTTTCCAACGGGCTATCATGCACCTAAAGAAAATATCGTATGAAAAATTTATGACCACGGGAAGTTGATGTACTAACTTACCCAAACGAGGCCCACATGACTTTTGGCACTTCATCTCCTAAGGTTAGGTTTTTGGATGTCTAGGGTTAATGACATTCCTATTTATTGTAAAAAGGCCTTTAAATCCTCATTTTAATCATCTTCTTGCGAATGAGCACAACCATCACATCTCTTCTCAGAGATAATCCGCCACCATTCCAACAAATTTATTTTCTGCTGCATTTTACAGTTTCAGCTTATTTACTTATTGAATAGAAAACTAGTTTTATTGTATCATTGTTATTCTATGTTAATAATATTTTAATAATATGTATTAATTTCGTTCTGCTCATAAAATCCAGATCAGTCCCCCAACAATTGTTCACATTTTATTATTAAAATTCAGAAATACAATTCTCATATATATTGCTTGGTCATAGCCACACATTACATATGTTGATATGTTTATGTAACTATGTAATATATTATTTTTTATTTCTATTGGTCAAACCTCAAGAAGGTTATTGTAATATTATTTTATAAATTGGCTCAAAAGAAATTATTATTTTGTTGTTATCCTTATTGTAAAAGCCAAAATGGTCCCTCTTATGGTTGCATCTTTTCAGGAGTCAAGTTATGTCTATAAATAGAGGTCGAGTTCCTCTCATTTGTATATACACACAACTCACCTTTTCTTATGTATTTGGAACATATAAATGAGTTCTATTGCAGGAGGTCCTGATTTGTTAGTCTTTGGTATCTTGGTATTGGTCTATTTGTGGAGATCTATAACATGAAATTGTATTGGTTGAAGGAATCTCTACTAAAGAATTGGTTGTAGGGTTTTCTCCCCCACGAGGGTTTCCCAAGATATATCTTGTGTTCTGTGATTTTTTATCTTTCAGTGATCCTATTAAATGAAATTGTTAATGGATGTTAAAGAAGATAATTGTAAATTCTAAAATTATAACATGGTATCAGAGCAGGCCTGAATAGAAGATAGGTCATAGATCTAGAAGATAAAAGCAGTTGTTTTTCTTTATAGGAGTGGTTTATGGACAAGAAAATACCACCACCAAGTGTTCCCCAGTGGAGCGCATCTTTTCCCTGGATCAGATCTTCAGAATCCAAAATTTGTTATTTAGGGGAAAAATGACTACCAAAACCACGATTGATGAGAAGATGGAGGGAGATGACAACTTTAGAGCTTGGAGGTATAGAGTATCCCACCTCCTAGAATAACATGATCTAGAGAAGTTCACTAAAGAAGAGGTTTTAGGACCAGAGGGAGATGAGACTAAAGAAAATCACAAGAAGGATATGGTCAAAGCAAAGAGGATTATTGCAGACTCCATTAAGGACCATATTATTCATCACATATATTCATTATCCACTTCAAAATAAGTGATGTATTCATTAACCTGGTTGTTTGAAGAAAACAACATCAGGTGAAGAATGACCTTGGGAACTCATTTAAAGAACATGAGGATGCATAATTCAGAAACCATCCAATCTTACTTCTCAAGAGTGAACCATATCAAGGAGAATATATAAGCCATTATTGATACAATGAATGGATAAGAAATGGTGATGACCACCTTTAATGGCCTCCGAAGGTCATCGGACACATTTATTCAGGGGATATGATCAAGAAGGAAGCTACCCAAGTTTAGTAGGCTATGGGAAGATTACAAGAAAGAAGAAGCAAGGATGACAAAAAGAGAAGAGAAGATGCCATATGATGATCAAGCCCTAACAACCCACACCAGGAAAGGAAAGAGAAATAAAGAACCCTCCTCACCCAACAAGTTTTAGAAGGGTCAAAGAAACAACCCAAATATCATATGTTTTTGTTATTAGAAAATGGGACACATTTCTAGGAATTATTCCCTCATTCAGAGACCAACGAAAAAGAAAGGATGTAAAAGGAATCATGTTCATACATCTGAATATGATGAGCCACCCAATAAGGTAGCAAAGGAAGATGAATCAAGTGACGATGAGTACATTCTTATCTCATCCCTTACATGAAATTTCACTCATGGAAGTGACATTTAGATGGTGGACAATGGTTCTTCCAAGCAGATGAAAAGTTATGAAGACTCCTTGTATAACCTTACTCATAACGATTCACTACACAAGGTGAAATTGGGAGATGACTATCAGTATACGACCAAAGGAGTAGGATAAACCTCCTACAAGTTAGACTCAGGAAAGCTAATGAAGATGAAGGAAGTTGTCTATGTTCCAGGATTGAATAAGAACCTTCTCTTGATTTCAACAATGGATGAGAAGGGTTACAAAGTTGCATTTGTTGATGGAAATTTTCTTTTGTGTCCTAGAGGAAATACTTTTGATGATGTTGTGGTGATTGGAGTTCAAGAGGGAGGAATCTACAAATTGAAAGGGCAATCAAATTCAACATTAATTCATGAAACTGTGAATCCCAGTTAATTATGGCATAAGATATTTTCTCACCTATATTACAAGGCCCTACCGAGTGTGATGAAGATGGTGATAGGACTGTCAAAGCTCCAAACAAAACTAGACAATGCGTGAAAAGGTTGCGCAGAAGGAAAGAACATGAAGCACTCTTTTCCCAACAGGGATAGCAAAGACAAATGAGTATTGGACATCATGCACTTGAATGTGTGTGGACTAATGATAGAAACTTCACTAACTGGAAAACATGACAGAGCATAAGATAAATACCTTGTGATCATAAGAGGAATTCAAATAATATTTCAAGGAAGATTGGATTAAGAAGAAGCTTTCTACTCTCTACAATCCTCAGTAGAATGGAGTAGTAGAAAGGAAGAATCAAACAATCATGGAAGCAGTGAAGGCTATGATCGATGATCAATATCTACCTATGCATCTGTGGGAAAAAGAAACAAATAATATAGTGTACATGCAAAACAAAGTCCCCACAAAGTACTTGAAAACAATACACTAGATGCGATGTTTTCAGGAGAGAATCTGAAAGTCATCCATATAAGGATATTTGGATACCTCGTATTTTTGTATGTCCCCAAGGAAAAGAGGAAACAATTGGATCCATCTGGAAATAATGACATATTTGTTGGTTATAGTGACACATTGGAGGAATACATGATATATATTCTTGGTCACCTAAAAGTTTACATTAACTGAGATGTCACCTTTGATAAGAGTGCATCTTTCAACAAATCAAAATAGGACTTAGGTTCATGAGGAGGAGAATCAAGTTACTAGAGTTCCAGAGGTAGAAGTAGTTGAACCAGTGGAAGTCATTCATGAGGATAATGGAATGGTAGAACCTTGGAGGCTAGTAGAGATTCCTTCTCACAAGAGAATACCAACTTGGACATAGAAGCTCATTTGAGATGAAGAAAGATACAGTGCCAAAAAAAAATGTCTTAGGGAAAGTAATAAGTCAAAACTGTATTCCAGCTATGTGGCATGTTTGTGTGATATCATGGATGAAAAACTGTCCAATTATGAAGAGGCTAGAAAAAAGAGGGTATGGAGGGATGGAATGGGGGAGGAATATCAATCCATAGTAAAGAATGATGTTTGGGATGTGGTCCCTAGACCAAAGGATAAATCAGTAGTAAGTTCAAAATGGATCTACAAAATGAAACATGCAACTGATGGTAGTATAGAAAAGTATATGGCTAGATTTGTGGCTCGAGGATTCTCTCAGAAAGAGGGAATTCACTATGAGGAGACATTTTCTCCCATGGTGAGATATACCTCGATAAATACTATACTTTCTTTGGCCGCAATAATGAAATGGAAGGTGCATCAAATGGATGTGAAGACATGCTTCTTGAATGGTGAAATAAAAGAGGAATTTAGGTACATGATAGGGATATGCATGTGTGAAAATATAAGAAGGATTTATATGGATTAAAGTAGGCACCTGGAGCATGATATGGTGGGATTGACATTTTTATAACAAGCTTAGGATTTACAAAGAGCAATGAAGATCCTAAACTTTACTTTAAGGTTATGGATGATGGTCTGGTAATACTATTGTTGTATGTGGATGACCTATTTCTAACAGGTGTGGAAACTCTCATCTTAGAGTGTAAGAGAAAAATGGTTGTTGAGTATGATATGAAAGACCTAGAGATAATGCATTAAATTTTGGGTCTCTAGGTATGAAGAGACATGATGAGATCTTTATGAACCAAGAGAATTATGCAATGGAAATCCTGAAGAGGTTCAGGATGATGGATTGCAAGGAAATGGGTACACCTATGGTATCAAATCTGAAGTTGTTGCAGGATATGCCTTCAGATGATGTGGATGTTACTTTATGTACGAATATGTTGGGTTCTTTGATGTACTTGGTGAACACAAGATCGAATATATTTTTTGTTGTGAACACCCTAAGACAGTATATGGAGAAACCCAGGCAGGTTCATTTGGTCGCAACAAAACATTTGATAAGGTACCATAAGGGTACATTGGATTATGGTCTCAGGTATGTTAAAAACCATGAGTTCGGGTTATATGGATATTTGGATTAAGATTGGACCAATAATATTCCTAATTGGAAGAGTACTTTGACATATTTCTTCAGTCTAGGATGCAGTATGGTTTCATGGAACATCATGAAGAAGTCATGTGTAGCACTTAGTACATTTGAGGCTGAATATGTGGCAACATGTAGAGAATCACTGTGGCTTCAGAAGATGTTGTATGGGTTATTTGGTCTTAAACCGAAGACAACTTTCATTTGGTGTTATAACCAGAGTTCCATGAAGTTTCCAAAGAATCTAGTGTTCCATGACAGGTTGAAGCATATAGAGGTCAAATATCACTGTATCAGGGATATGGTGCAGAGGGGAGCAATGAGGCTACAATATGTGACTACTAAGGAGTAGGTTGTAGACGTGTTGACCAAGCCACTGTCGAGGATGAAGCTCAATCACTTTAGGGACAAGCTTGGCATGGTCCCTCTTTATAGGGAGTGATGAGGTACAAATGCATTGCAGGGTAGTGGATGTCCTAGGGACATGTTGTAGATATTTTAGATCTACGCATAGGCCTTGGATGCATTGGCTGTGAAGTCACAAGGGTGCACATGATGAGGTACATATGCATTGTGGGGTAGTGGATGTCATGGTGACATGTTGAACTTATTTGAGAGATACCCACATGCCTTAGATGCATTAGTTATGAAGTCATGTTGTATTATGGATATATGATGATGTATAGATTCATATGTTCAATAGTCAATGGTCACGAGCTCATGTGGAAACAAAGAATACATTCCTAGTTAAGAGGGAGTGTTGATATTTTGATGTAACTATGAAATATATTCTTTTGTATGTATTGGTCAAACCTTGAGAAGTTTATTGTAATATTATTGTATAAATTGGCTCAAAATAAATTATTATTTTATTGCTATCCTTATTGTAAAAGTCAAAACAACCCCTCTTAGGGTTGCATCTTTTTTGGAGTCAAGTTATGTGTATAATTAGAGGTTGAGTTCCTCTCATTTGTATACACACACAACTCGCCTTCTCTTGTGTATTTGGAGCATAGAAAAGGAGGTCTATTGTAGTAGGTCTTGTTTTCTTGGTCTTTGCTATCTTGGTCTTGGTCTATTTGTGGAGATCTATAACATGACATTGTATTGGTTGAAGAAATCTATATTGAAGAATTGGTCGCTGGGTTTTCTCCCCCACGAGGGTTTCCTAGGATATATCTTGTGTTCTGTATTTTTTATCTTTCATTGATCCTATTACATGCAATTGTTAATGAATGTTAAAGAAGATAACTGTAACTTCTAAAATTATAAAAATATCTACATTAAGCATTAATTAAAATGGGAATTATAGCGGGGATGTTTCATTCATGTATATATATATATATATAATGTGATGGTGAAGAGAAGAACGGTGATGGGGGTAATGTCAATATAGTTAAGGATGTCATTCATAGAGGGCCTCTATGTCCTAAACACAATGCTCTTTTCAAATACATGTAAGATTTTTTTATGAAGAGGGTGGTTGTGGCTTAAATTATGAATATAAATAAGAATATGAAGTGGATATGTTGAGATTTTCGTTGGTGGATGAGGATGTCAACTTGTCATGAAGAGGATCTCAAGATGAACCCAATTGCTAGAAATTTGTCAATGAATTCGAGCTTGTGCATAGAGTCACAAAAATGCAGGAAGTGAGTGTAGCCCCTACAATATAGTCACGGGTGAGAAAAACATAATAATAATGAAAAGTGTTGCCTCAAAACTCAATGATGGCATAGAATCTTTGATGCCTAGAAGAAATGAATTGGTGGATATTGTTACTTCATCACCATAAAAGGAAATTTCTACACCTTGAGATCCTAGTTTAAGATATTGGAGATGTTATTAGTAGTTGTTTCTTGGTAGTATGCTCTCATTCTATAAATAGAGACGAGAGAAAATCAATAGCAATAGACTTTGATAAAATATTTTTTTGGTTGAGCACACAAGAAATGCACATGAGAGATTAATAAATTATTAGGGTTTAATCCGTTTTTTAGCATATTGTTTTATGTATTCTTGTGTAGAATATACTTTCAATATTGTATGCATCATTTACAATTAGTTGTTGTAATTAAGTCATGGTCCCAAGTGGATAGGTGGTTATTCTGACCCTTATCGTGGGTGTAAATAATTTTGTTTAAATATTTTCTATGTTTATGTGATGTTTTTGGAACTCCATGAGATTGTGTAATTCACTCTAAATGCCCATGGTTTTATGAGATATGTTGAGAGTGAATGGATAATGGATGAAAAACTACAAAGAGAGGATGAAGACTCAATGCATGTAATTGTATTTAGAGTAGGAAGTGAGACAAGAAATGATATAGGTGAATTTTTCATAGGATTGGTAATTATCACAATTGGATGTTCATATGTTTGTGTGAATGGGAATACAACTATAAGACCAACTTGGGAATGCATACCCTTGGTTTTGTGGTTCAACGGTGCAAGGTCTAGACATAGACACAAGTTATACAATTGAGGGAGGGATAATGTTGTAATATTGGATACATGGTTATAAACTTTGAGGGAGGAAAGTGTTTATCCCAACACAAGTTTAAGGGTACAGGGTGTTGGGCACTTTAATTGTCTAATTAAATAGATAATTAAGGTGTTCAATAAAAATTGTCAAACCCAGGGAAGCTTTTTTATTGCAAGATAATTGTGCACAGTCTATGCTAGATTGTGGAAGCAACATATATTCAAATTGCAGTAAGAAACCTAATTGAAAGGTTGAACTTTAACACATTGGACACAACTAGAGCTTCTACAGAATCAAAATAACACTTGCATAAATGAAATCCTGAATTGATGGGTGCATAAGAATCTTGGATTATCTATTTTAACTTTATATTCTACTCTTACATAAAGAAACTATGTGCTACTTTCTTAAAGGAGACCTACTTAACTGTAGAAAAGGAATTCACACTTTTGTTTTCAGAGATTAAATCTAATGTAGTAAAGGAAAGAAATTCTCTAGTGGTATCGAACAATTTACTCTAATTTTCATGAGACACACAGATGCACATTAAACAGGAAATAGCTGACTGTAACAATAGATATATGCTAGAAATGCTAAACCAATCAGTTATCCAAATCAAAGAAATTAATCTGAACAACAAAATAGGGGGGAGTCTGTGAGGAAGGTTGGCCCTTTCTCTCTCACTAAATCCACTCAAAAATAGACTACGGTAGGTTAACGAAACTCAATCCACTTCTCTATTTATTCGACAAAAAGGTTCAGATACAATGTGCTCTTCTTCACTCTCTGTTCACAGCTAAAATTTGGTGCTAATGATTACAACGACTCTGCTATTTAAATACAGATTTTTTAAGTTGAAAATGGACTCAGAACAGCTTTGAGAATCAAAGATTCTCAAGATGTTCATATGATATACAAAATTTGTTAAATGATCTTCATCATCAATGTGAGCCAAAATGTGTAACAACCTTGAAGATCAGTCTTCATGATTCGAATTTGCACGAAGGACCAACTTCCAGGATCTGTAGATATCTGTTGCAACAGGTGTAGAAGCTTCCAAAAAGGGTGCGCAATTGTTGTAGTCATATAACAACATGTAGAGTTGGCGCACAACTATAACAACCTTGTGTAACAACAACGATATTTCTTTAAGACTTGGTTGTTCTACACAGTTTAATCATTAGTTTGAATATTCATGGATAAAATATGAGAAACACTACCAATCCAACATGTTAAAGTGAATAAAATATAAAATCAATATTAAAGATGCATACCTTGGGAAAAAGGGTCTTAGCAACAATTATTAGGCATTTAGCATAAAATTGGTAAGTTTGAATGAGCAAAAGAGATGGTGAAAAAGGGACATTTCAGGGTCCTAACATGCCCCCCAACTGAAAACATTGCATTTCCTCATGCAAACCTCATTCAAGCCTGACACTGAGTCTGAGTTAAGGAGGTGACTCCTCTAGTGCAAAATTGCTAAGACAATCACTAAGTACTAGTATTGAAAAAACCTGTGTGTACCCCCAACATCTGCTATTTTCAAAAATCTGTCTGTCTTTGTTTGTTTCTAAGAATAGAAGCAGTCTGAGTTGATGGAGTTACAAGTGGTAAGTGTAACATAGGTGTTTATTTTAAAGATGATGGTAAATCAGCAACTACTTTATGACGTCGAGATCTCCTCTAGCTTACTGGTTGTTCTGGAACAATAAGGTCACATTCTGTTTTTACTAATAAATTGGCTAGCTCCTCAACCTGTCCATTCATTGGAACTTTGACAATTTTATATCCTGCCTGAAAATAGACATTACCACGTTGGTAGCACATGTTCTCTTCATTTTCCTTCATAACATTTGCTTCCTGAGCTAATATTCCCAAAGTTGAATTCCCTGAGTTCCTTTGTTGAGAAACTTGCAAGTCCTTGGTTAGGGAATTTAACTGTGCTTTGAGGTGGTCATTTTATTTTCTTATTTCAGCAATCCTGGCATTCTCAATACCTTGTATCTTCTTTTCAATATGAGAAAGTAGCTGAGAAAGTGGCACATCATCATTATCCTCTCTAGTTTTTGTAACTAGTTCTTGTGTAACAATGGCATCCGGCATGACTGGTTCTTATGTGAAAACCTCTTCCTGGTATGTTGGTTCTTGTGTGATAAAATCTTCATGGTCAATTGGTTCTTGTGTGATAGCCTCTTCCTAGTCAGCTGGTTCTTGTGTGACAACCTCTTCCTGGTCAGTTGGTTCTTGTGTGACAAGTAATTTCAGGGAAGAGGTTGGTTCTTATGTAACAAATTTGTTTTGAACAAATGAGGATAATGGGAAAAGAATGGGCACTGCTTTCTCTATATATTTCCATCCAACTATAGCTTCGGTAAGTCTTGTCGACCTAGTTCTCCTTTTTGGTAAGGTATATATAAAAACAAAAGATCTCCTCTTAGGTTCAAGAGAAGGAGGGTGTTCTTCGATAATTAAGCTAGAAGAAGCAGGGAGTTATTCAACAACCATACAAGGAGGAAATTTTGGGATGCTAGGGTCTAATAATATCTATACATCGTCGCCTGATGAATGATGTACAAAATAATCAAGTAGAGCCGATGATTATGGTGCAACTCATTCACATTTTTCCTGCAAGGATGAAATACTATCTTGGAATTCCTTGCACAAGGTGAAACCAGTAATTCATACCTCCATAAAATCAGTGAGCCTTTCACTTAGATTGGTATCATTGATATCAAAATATGGAAGTGTCTAAGTATCAGTAAGATTAGGACACTCTGTCGCAACAACTTTGTCGATATCTTTCTGAGATTTCCTTCTAGATCGATGTTTTATTATCTGAGGAAATTTAGTGGCATTGACAGTAGGGGTTTAAACAGTTGTTGGAGTGATAGAAGGATTATGAGTTATTGTTGGCTCAACAATAGAAGTAGTTGTCGTGCTGTCAGTTATAATGGGGGCCTGAACTTCTGTTGAAATTAACTTTTCTGACCTAGTTCAATTCCTTGGTAAAGTAGAAATAGGGGTAATAGTTGCCCCTTTCTTAGCTTTAGGAGTAGGAGAGAATTCCATAAAAACCTTTGTAGCATCCAAGTACTGAGGCTCATGAGGCTCAATCACATCTGTATGAATATGGTTAATCTGTGCTAGATGAATACTGTCGAGGTCTTTTTGAGTTGTGTGAGAGATGCTTCTGATTTTTCATTTGGTATTCAGAGTTATATTACAAGGAATTACAGCTGAGGTTTTAACTGCTGGTGCAGTTGAGGATACAAGGGTTGACTATTCTGGGTCGGCTGTAACAACAGGTGCATCAGTGACTCGTCTAGGTTGGCTGTAACAACAGGTGCAGAAATGGTTTGTTCAGGGTTGGTTATGGCAACAGGGACAGTAGATGGCATAGACACTTCAGGTAATGGGTCATGAGGGAGCCCATTCCTCTATGAATCAACAAGATTATGAGTCTATGATTGGAAAGACAATTCATGTGGTACTTGGATCGTTTGAGGAACTGGGCCATATTATGCAAAGACTAAAGAATATAATAAGGCATGTTGATTAATTTCTAATGTCTCAAATGGGATCGTATGATAAATTCAGAAAAATAAACAACTTGGTATCATCCTTTGCAAGTAATGTAACTTTTGATAAATTCGACGACTTTCCCCCAGGGTGCTGGTAAGGAATTGACATCGACACTACAACCTTTGGTCTGTACACACTCATCTTTCATGAGAAAATCCTGCTCTACTTTGGGAAGATGTTCTTTTCTACTAAACCACCTGTTTCCTATTATGGGAAACGCTGTAACGACAACCACAGGTTCCTTTGTCACTAGAATTATCACCCCGCTCACTATTGAATACCCTTCTATAAGGTTCTGGCTGAACTCCAATACCTCTGCTTCATTGAACCTCTGTAGCTTCTTGAAATAAGGAATCCATTCAACCTATAGAAAAATTTGGTAAACATCTTGGTGTAGCAGCAACACATCCATATTTTCTGGCTCATATCTCACAATTGATCCTCCCATGATGTCGTTTGGAGTCTTAAAAGTCACAAAGGAGGAGAAACCAGAACCTCCCCAGAGTCACAGCAAGTTCGAAAGAGGATTTCATAAAGAACACAATGTCTCAGTGAAAATAAGTGTGGTCGAAAAGGTGGAAGAGGTGTTTATAAAATGATATTTTGAGAGTATGTCGGCATGAATGTCTCCCCCCCCCCCCAACTAATTCGATTGGTTCAGGGTGCAACGAATTTAGGAAAATCGAAAAATAGGCATTGAAACTTGCTTTCATATCTTACATCACTTGGAAACATAGGTTTAGTAATCATACCTCATAACTTACCGCACGAACTGATCTGTCCAAGTAACTACACTGTCCAACCACCATTTGATCTGCGTGGAATGGTTGTAACAATGAGAGATGGATCTCGAACATGAGAAATGACAATATGACAAGTGGAGCATAAGTGGAGTCCTTTTTGTGGTTGAACAATTTAGAAAGATGTGGATGTGGAGTTAAGCAATGATGAAGTAACCCTTGTGGTACAGAGAGAGCATAAAGTAATTTTTGAAAAATGGCGAAAATCTTGACAAAAGAGTAATGTTTCCATATGTAGAAATGGCATAAATGCTAAGAAAATAGCCAAAAGGAATGATAGCAGTAGGTTTATCAGCAGATAGTTTGGTTGGAACTGTGGCATTAGGTGTAACTGTATGCAAGGAAAAAGAGTTGGGAATAGGTGTAAAGCATGAAAATCGACCAAAAAGGTGTAACAACATGTAAATCGGCCAAAGGGTGTAACAACATGGAAATTGGCCAAAAGGGTGTAACAACATGTAAATCGGCCAAAGGGTGTAACATCATGGAAATTGGCCAAAAGGGTGTAACAACATGGAAATCGTCCAAAAGGGTGTAACAACATGGAAATTGGCCAAAGGGTGTAACAACATGGAAATCGGCCAAAGGGTGTAACAACATGTAAATCGACCCGAACACATAAATACTTAGTTTTTCAGAAGATTTTCAACTTCCAAAAACTAATCCTTTGGCTTCTTCCGCTATAATCTACCTTGTTGTTCTTTAGTTTATCCACACATAAGCAACTTCTTGATACCTTTCTAGGCTAAATTTATTAGAAAAAAAAGAAAAATAGAGAAATGAAATGCGTGAAGCAAAATCAGAAAATTTCAAATTGCACAACTTATTTATATACAAAATTTTATTTGAAAGAAAAATGTCCTAAATTTCAGAAGGGGAAGGAGCATGATCCATTCCCTTTAAAAATTGGTAATCTGTATCAATGGTACATCTCTATTTAAATTCTTTCTTGGAAAGTGGACGCCGATACAGGCACAAGCGATGACCATTTTCATATAACAGTGTATTGGATCCGTCAATAGTAATTAACCTGACTGTCCCATTGGAAAAAAAGTGTCTACCTGGTAAGGTCCAAGCCATCATGTACGCAGCTTACCCTGAAATTCTTTAAAGCATGAATCATACAATAGAGCCCAATCCCCTTTTTCGAATAATTTCTTCTTGATGACTCGATCATGCCATTTTGTTCTCTGTTGTTGAATCACTGTGGTTTGATGAATAGTGTCCAAATGCTTTTCATCAAGCTCATTCAACTACTACAGTCTGGCCTTCTATGCCATAGTCAAGTCAAGGTTGACTGCTGATGCAGTTCTTAAAGTTTTGATTTCGAATTAAATGGGAAAAACATGGCTTTTTCCATATACAAACTCATAAGGAGAAAAACTAGTTGTGTTCCTCCAAGTAGTTTGATAATCCCATAGAGCTTCATGCAATCTATCAGACCAATCCCTAAGATGTTCTCTCACTGTCTTAGTAAGAATAACTTCTATGAATTTGTTGGTACTTTCTACTTGGACATTACCTTGTGGATGGTATGGAGAATTTGTTCTATGTAAACATGATATTGACTGAGTAGGACTTTGTTGGTACTTTCTACTTGGACATTACCTTGTGGATGGTATGGAGAATTTGTTCTATGTAAAACATGATATTGACTGAGTAGGGATTCAAATTTATGTGATGTGAAAGGGGGTCCTCCATTAGTTATTAATTCTCTAGGAATTCCAAACGTAACAAAGATATCTTCAAACAATAATGCTAAGAGAGCTTCTTCTGAGGCCCTGATGAGTGTTTTTGCCTCCACCCACTTGGTCATGTAATCTGTACAGACCAATATATAAACTTTCTGATTAGAAGGTGGGTTAATGGGCCCTACAAAGTCCATGGCTCATCTCTCAAAAGGATCTAACACTACTTGAGGCCGGAGAGGCATCTCATCCCTATGATTTGGCTGACCCATGCACTGGCAACTGTCACAGGCCTGGACATACTTCTTGGCATCTTGAAATATGGTGGACCAAAAATAGCCCATCCTTAAAATTTTATGTCCAATCCTTTTATTAGAAAAATGAACCCCACAAGGGCCATCATGGCAAGTTTTGAGAAGCTCATAAACTTCATCACCCCTCACACATCTCCTGATTTCTTGATATAGGCCTATGTAGAAAAGGTATCCCTCTATATAACTATATCGAGCACTCTTCTAAATGATTTTCCTTCTTTCTCTTGGAGATAGATGTAGAGGTACTTTCCCTGCAACCAAGTAATTAGCAATGTCTGCATACCAAGGTGAGTGAGCAGATACTGCAAACAAATGTTCATCTGCAAAGGAATCATCTAATGGTGAATTATCATCATTTATATGCAGTCTTGAGAAAAAATCAGCAACCACATTTTCTTTCAGTGGTATATCTACTATAGTGATGTCAAATTCTTAAAGTAATAACAACCATCTTGTTACTCTAGAATTAGTAATAGTTTTATTCATTAGATATTTAATTGTTGTATGATCAATATGAATAAAGGTAGGATAAACAGTGACATAATTCCTGAATTTATTGATTGCATAAACTATTTCCAAGAATTCTCTTTCAGTAACTGTATAATTTAACTCAACAGGATCCATGTTCTTGTTGATATAGTAGATAGCATAGGGTTCTTTGTCCTCCTGTTTCCCTAGTACTGCACCAATTGCACTGTCCGAGGCCTCTAAAGAAATGTGAAAAGTCAAAGCCCAATTGGGCCCTCTCAAAATGGGAGTTGTGGATAATTTATGTTTCAGATATGTAAAAGACAATTCACAATTGTCAGTCCAATGAAAGTCAACATATTTTGTTAATAGGAAAAATAAGGGAGAGGCAAGTTTGGAATTTTTTTTAATGACTCGTGTAATATCCAACATGCCCTAAAAAAATTCTTATCTCTTTCTGATTTGATGGAGTTGGAATGTCCAAAATTACCTGGATTTTGGCTAGGTCTACCTGAATTCCTGCATAAGAAATGAAGTGTTCCAGCACCACACCTTTGCTCATCATCATATGACATTTTTGTGTGCTTAAAGAAAGATGATACTGTATACATCTTTTGAGCACTTTTTCTAGATTAGTCAAAGCTTCATCAAAATCAATACCATAAGGTGTAAAATCATCCATGAATATCTCCATACAGTCATTCACCATATCAGAAAAAATACCAATTACAACTCTCTGGAAAGTGGTTGGTTCATTGCACAAGCTAAATGGGAGAATATTTTAGGAAAATGTACCCCAAGGGCTGGTAAAGGTGATCTTATCTTGATCTTGTGGAGCAATTTTTATCTGGTTATAGCCACTGAATCCATCTAGGAAAGAAAAAAAAAAATTCCTAGCTAGGTTGTCTAGAACCTGATCAAAAAATGGCAGAGGGAAATGATCCTTCTGCGTGGCCTTATTTAGGGCTTTATAGTCCACACACTCTCTCCACTTACCATTATTTTTAGGTACAATAAACAACGGTGAAACCCACTCACTATCTAATATAGGATAGATGAATCCAGCATTGAGAAGTTTTCGGAGTTCCTCTTTAACCATTTCTTTAAGATTAGGGTTCATCCTCCTTTGGGTTTGGCAAATGGGTCGGGATTCTTCCTTGATGTATATATGGTGGGTGCATAGTTTAGAATAAATTCCTTTCATATCCATGTAATCCTAGGAAAATGCCTCCTTATGTTCAATTGGTAACTTCAACAATCGACGAGTTTCAGTAATAGATAAATCGGGATTGATGTTTAGGGTTTTTCCAGGTTCGATTTCTACAATGATGCTCTTAAAATTGACTTTGGGAAATAATTCGGTTGTTGTTGTTTCAACATTTGTTGTTACAACGTTTGCTATTATAGCTGAATCGATTTGATTTACAGTAGTTTTAGAGAACATTTCTGGGCTCATCTCTTCCTAGGCAATAGGGTCGAAGATTCCAGTCAATCAGTGGTGCATGTTCTATGTAAAAGTAGAGGGGTCACAGATAAAACAGTTGATTAACTCATCCTCTGTCTCATCTTTGAAACTCAGGTATTTTCCTATGGTTAACACAAGAATAACACTTTCATCCTCAATGTCCATCCACAAAGAATTTCCAGGTTCCATATTGGGTGTAGCATGAAGATACAGGGTAAGTTTTTTCGTGTCATAACCATCAGAGATGGTCATGGAACCAAATCTAAAACCAATGAAGGCATCAGTTTTATCTAACCATGGTCTTCCTAGAATTAGAGGGTGGCCCCCCAGATGGGTTTTGGGTTACAAAACAACAAAATCAATAGGATACTCCCATGAATCAACTGAAATGACTAAATCATCGATTACTCCTTTTGGTCTGATGGTGGAATGATCAGCTAATTCTAAAAAAGTAGGAGTAGGTTGGACTTGCATTTTGAGTTGTACAAATTGTGTAGTTTCTATTGGAATAATATTAATTGTTACCCCTAAGTCAACTAGCACATGGGGAATAGGTGTTTATCCAATTTTGACAATGACTGTAGGGTTTCCTAGGTCACCATATTTAATGGGTGGGGTTTTCCCTAACCTCATTTCAGACAAGTCCCCCACTACATGTACTATGAGGGGGTCCCTAGGTTTCCTTCCAGGTCTTCTGATATAGAGATATCTCGTAGTATTGGCATAAATAGGGACATCTCTAATCGATTGCAATAGTGGAATTTTAGCATGTAGGTTTTGCAATTCTCCTAAGAGATTGAAGGATGGTAATTCCACAGTTTTGATAATTTCCAGTCTTTCAAGGAATGGGGGGGTTGTTGATTATTTAATAAGTTGTTCAATTTATTCTGTATCGGCAGATGGTTTTTCCTCTGATCCCTTATCTGATTCTGAATATGGAGCATCTTCAATTATGGGATCGACTATTCTCCCTGATCTTAATTTTATCTCATCACAAGGCATAGGAGTAATAGACAGAGCTGGCACATTATATATATCAATATTTTGAATGGCCTTATTATTTGGGTTTGGGTTAGGTTGCATAGGCATATGAGGTCATAAGGGAGGATTGTTTTGTGGGGTATTGGGAGATAACTACAGTTGTTGTTGTTGATACTAGGGTTGGAACTATTGTTGATAAAGGTTTGGTTGATGGTTTTGATAGATAAGTTGTTGTTGAGGGCCTCTCCAATATGGGTTCCATTTCCCATGGTGACTTTGTTGTTGGGACATAGGTAACCATGCATTGGAATCCTGATAAAGATGGAGAATTGGATTTGGAGGGGGAGCATTCATCTGGCCATAAGGTAGTTGATTATTCCAATAATTAAGTGTTGCAGGAGAGAATCGAGAGTTCATACCTTGGCCTCTTGGCTGCCATTGTCTTCTTTGTGTAATTATATAGGAAACCTCCGCTTCTTCATTAGTCGCCTTCATTGATGCTTTTACACCTGGTAAAGAGGGACATTTGTCAGTAGGATGATCCGATTCACAAATAAGACATACCTGAACATTGTTCAGTGGGCATTCCCTTTTCAGATGCTTGTCTCTATAGTTTGGATAGAAAATGGACAATACCTTTTCCGCTTCTGCTTGTTTTTGTTTAATCTGTAGAGTATCAATTTGTGAAGCAAAAGTGATAATAATTTTTGTTTTGAAATATTCTAATAGATTACCTATTTCTTCTCTTGTTTCCCCTCCATTGGTTGATTTATGTACCCTTGAAAAAGTGATATCCTTGGTAATTGACTTATTTTTTGTAGTTCCTCAAGAACATTTCTTGCAAATATTTACAATGTCTTCATAGGATTCCTTAGATATATCTCCCTTGCCAAGCATATTCAACATGTCTAAACAATCATCTCTAACCCCTTTTAGTAAAATAGTTTTCAGAATGTCCTTACTCACATCCAGATGTCCAGACCTTTGTAGATTGTACTAGAGTCGTTCTACAAAATCTTCAAGGGTCTCATCCTCTTTCTGAGACATCTTGAATAGTTCCTCCCTTCATTCCCTTGTTCGATAGTAGTCTTGGTACTTGTTCAGGAAAAGATGCCTCATCTGTACCCATGTTGAGATATTCTCTCCTCCAAGGCTCATGAACCATCTTAACGCATTTCCCTTCAATGTGGTTCGAAATAGTTTATGTTTATGCACAGTAGTAGTGTAGTCATAGCTTCTCCACAAAATATCAAATTCAAACAAAAAATCATCTGGATCCTCAGTAGACAATCCATGAAAATTTGGTAGGGCTGAAAGAAGTATGTTCTTCATAGTAGCTATCCCCCTTGTAGGAATATTAGTAATAGGAAAAACCAGGATAGAGATAGCATTTTCATCATTTACCTGATCTTCATTGTTATGTGGCTCCTCTCGGTTGAACCCCTCTTCATTATCTCCTTGATTTTCCATGTATTCTCTCTCGTTCCACTCAATACGATAAGCGTCCCACTCCTCCTTAGTGACTATCTATCCTTTAATATGATAAACAAATTCTTATGGTCTTTCAATTGGTCAAGCTATACTTCCTCAATCTTCAATATTCTCCATCTTTGCTTGTTGATTTGTTGGTGACAAACTTTCAGCTTCAACCCTTGATGAAAGCGATGTTTCGAACTGGGGCAGTTCTGATGACTGAGGAATTTGTCTCCTTGGAGGATTTGAAGGGTGGGAGATAGATCTTGAAGAAGAAACTGCTCTGGATATAATCTCATCAACAAAGGTTGGTATTCTAAATGCAGGGTTCCTTCCTCCACGTCCTTTGGTACTTGTAGGGTTAGTATTTTTGGGAATACATCCTCTTGTTTCTCGATTCATGCAGACTTATTCATTCCTAAGAAAAGAAAACTAAGTTCTTACAAAAATCTATAATTATCTTCCCCGACAATGGCACCAAAATGTTGGGAACTTTACTTGTCTAATTAAATAGATAATTAAGGTGTTCAATATAAATTGTCAAACCCAGGGAAGTTTTGTTGTTGCAAGATAATTGTGCACAGTCTATGCTAGATTATGGAAGTAACATTTATTCAAATTGTAGTAAGAAACCTAATTAAAATATTGAACTTTAACACAAGTTGCTGACACAGCTGGAGCTTCTATAGAATCAAAATAACACTTGCATAAATGAAATCCTGAATTAATGGGTGCATAAGAATCTTGGATTATCTATTCTAACTTTCTATTTTACTCTTACAGAAAGAAACTATGTGCTACTTGTTGAAAGGAGACCTACGTAACTGCAGAAAAGGAATTCACACTTTTGTTTTCAGAGATTAAATCTAATGTAGGAAAGGAAAGAAATTCTCCAGCAGTATCGAACAATTTACTCTAATTCTCATGAGACACATAGATGTGCATTAAACAGGAAAGATCTGACTGTAAAAAAAGATATATGCTAGAAATGCTAAACAGATCAATTATCCAAATCAAAGCAATTAATCTAAACAACAAAATAGAGGGGAGTATGTGAGGAAGGTGGGCCCTTTCCCTCTCACTGAATCCACTCGAAAATAGACTACGGTAGGTTAACGAAACTCAATCCACTTCTTTATTGATTCTCCAAAAAGGTTCAAATACAATATTCTCTTCTTCACTCTCTGTTCACAGCTAAAATTCGGTGCTAATGATTACAAAGGCTCTTCTATTTAAAGATAGAGTTATTCAGTTGAAAACAAACTCAAAACATCTTTGAGAATCAAAGATTCTCAAGCTGTTCATATGATATACAAAATCTGTTAAATGATCTCGATCATCAATGTGAACCAAAACGTGTAACAACCTTGAGGATCAGTCTTCATGATTCTCATTTGCATGAGAGACCAATTTCCAGGATCGGTGGATATTTGTTGCAGCAGGTGTAGCAACTTCCAAAAAGGGTGTGCAATTGTTGTAGTAGTGTAACCTCATGTAGAGTTGGTGCATAGTTGTAACAACCTTGTGTAACAACAACGATCTTTCTTTAAGACTTGGTTGTTCTACACAGTTTAATCACTAGTTTGAATATTCATGGATAAAATATGAGAAACACTACCAATCCAACATGTTAAAGTGAATAAAATATAAAAGAAAGATTAATGATGCATACCTTGGGAAAACGGGTCTTAGCAACAATTAGTAGGAATTTAGCATAGAATTGGTAAGGTTGAATGAGAAAACGAGATGGTGAAAAAGGGACATTTTTGGGTCCTAACACAGGGAATGCTAGTTTAATCTTGAATTGATAAAGGGTAGTTCAAGGTTAACCTTGATTCAGTTGAAGATGGGTCTACCATAAGTATCTTACGAGCCCATGTTATTGGGTATCCCATGGTATTTAATGTGATAAATCCTATTTAAAGTCTTTTCATGCTCCATTGTAAAGTTATTCAAAAAACCGACTTAGTAAAATTAGCCAACGAGAATAGAAGATATATTTGTAGCTAGTTTTCTTGGTAAATTCTTTCTTTGCAAGGTATATCTCTTGTGTATGTTCGCTTGTGTTTTTTTTCTTTTTCTTTCTGCAATACCCCAGTTTAATAATGTATTTTGTTTATTTGATGAAATACCAGCGTGTCTGAACAATTAAAGAGGCTAGAGTGCCTAGAAAATATGATATTTTTTATCATTTCAAATAATAAAATACATCACTAGCTGCAAGACAAACATCACTAGCTGCAAGACAGACGAGGAAAAGAGTTATAGGGGGATTGTTGAGCTCCAGTTTTGTCATATTTTTTGCCATAAAAATACACTCATCATTACATATTTTCCCCGCAAAATGTTTAATCCTATGTTTTTATGTCCAAGCAAAATGTTCTGTACTATTCAGGTTCCGGTATATGCACTGTCCATGTTCCGGTACCTGTACTATTCCTGTTCTGGTACCTGCAATACAAGTCATCCGATACTCTGAGTCATCTAGTACCAAAAGGTTATACAGTCAACCATTACCTACATAGTCATCCGGTACCCACACTCCATGTCATTCGGTACCCACACACCATGTCATCTAGTACCATCTCATTTGGTACTAATACTACGCTCATCTGGTACTCCATGTCATCTAGTATCAGCTCGCTTGGTACCAATACTGCCCTTATATGGTACTCCAAGTCATCCGGTACTAGAACATTCTATAGTCAACCAGTACCCACACAACCATCTGACACCCATAATCAGTGTCATCTGGTACCCACACTCCATGACATCAAGTACTCAGCTCGTCCGATACTAATACTACACTCATATGGTACTCCAAGTCATCCGGTGCCAGAAGGTTCTACAATCAACCGGTACCTGCAGAGTCATCCAGTACCCACACTCCATGTCATCCGGTACCCATACTCCATGTCATCTAGTACTTATTTCGTCCAGTACCAATACTGCGCTCATCCGGTACTCCAAGTCATCCGGTACTAGAAGGTTCTACAAGTCATCAGGTACTGACACTCCATGTCATCTAGTACCCACACTCCATGTCATTTGTTACTCACACTCCATATCATTATGTACTCGCAATTCAACATATATAGTACTAGAATGTTCCAGATACCATCCAGTACCAGAATGCTCCAGGTCATTTGGTACCAGCATCAACAACAGTCTAGTATTAGAAATAATTCGAATTTTTGGAAAGATTCTAGAGGAAACTCGGGGACATGGGTTTTTTCCAGGGCGATGTTTACATGCAAACGCATGTGGAAGAATTCACAGAGACCACACGTGTGGACCTCCAGCTAACCTGGAATGATTCTGCAAAAATTAGCAAAAATCTCAAACAATCAAATTGCACCTCGATTTACGTACAGTTGGAATCAGATCCATAAATTCGAAGATATGGGTTTTGTCTAAAATATAAAAAATAGAGTAAATTGCAGGAATTTTTTCAAAATGCAAATTAGGTTGAAATATATGGATGTATCCCTAACTCGAATCTGCCCAAA
Organism: Picea sitchensis; assembly: GCA_010110895.2. Lineage (NCBI taxonomy): Eukaryota > Viridiplantae > Streptophyta > Pinopsida > Pinales > Pinaceae > Picea > Picea sitchensis. The sequence continues at coordinate 21,835 of SNQJ01S0044581.1, read as the reverse complement.
TTGTAGTAAAACCCAGATTTTTGAAGATTTGTTCTAAAAATGTAAAATTTGAAATCAGATCTTTGGGATTCTGTCCCATCCTCTCTTCAATGATTTTTATGTATAAATAAGAGTATTAAAAGGTTGAGAGGGGTAGGTATTATCATTTTGTAATGGAGGATATCTATTCATTGTTGTGAAGAAGATTGAGCATATGGAGGAGTGCTTGTAATTCCTTGGAGTTTTCAACTAATAAAAAGAGTTTTTGTTCCTATACATGGTGTGGATTAGTCCTTAGTACTGTATAATTCTTCCACAACACAGTCCAAGTTTGGAAGCCCCCCCATCCTTTGGTATGTGTTGTGTTGTTTTATAGATAAGGTAGAATACTAGATTTACATTTTTTGACAGTCTTTAGATCAACATTTTATATTCTTATTTGCTGCATAAATAAGTTTTGTTGAGGTTATTTATCTTCATACAGATTTGATTATTATTTGATTTCAATTTATTACATTTTGATTGTGCTTTTTACATTTGATTCAAAAACTAAAACTCAGAGATCTTACCATTTGATTATATGCATTTAGAAATTCATATGATAGGGTAGGCTTAATGATTTTCAAAGTGTGATGTGTTCATTTCAAAAATACAAGAAATAAAAAGTGCATTGATTCATATCGTTGCTTGAATATTTCAGATATAAACTATTTGATAAACAGAGCATAGGATCTGAATAACCCCAACATTCTAAAGAAATTTGGGACCACAAAGAATACAAATTTGTGTGAGGTGCATAAAACATTTAGAATTGAATATCATAGTCTTAGAATTGCATATTTGTTTTGTATTGAATGGGAACTAAATTAATAAGCAGGGTATGTGCTTAACATATTTCACTTGAATCATGATTTCTGAGTTGAAAACTTCCTTAGATTTTTAGAGTTTCTTTTGCATATTTTTCCTTGTAAATTTTCTTTGCTTTTGCAATTATTTTGGCTTTGTACTTAGCTCTATTTCTACGTTGGTTTCTGATTTTATTTTGTGTTGTTTTTGTACTAGTTTTTGTTTGGTGTGGATTTAGATTTGTATATTTATTTTTTAGATATCCTTTTCTGCTAAAATTGGGTTTTCACTTGCACCCACAACACCTAATTTGATTGCTCCTATTTCTCTAGAATAGAAATGTTTTGAAATAAGTAGGAAATCTTTAATGTTGATTAGCATTGAATGATTTTGAATTTCACATAGCTTCAATCACCAACGAAAATATTAAAGGTATAAATCATGAGACATGGCCTTCCCGTGTTGGAATTCTTCCTAAGTTGTTAGTTGCTATCGTGAATTTCATTTCCATTTGCTTGTTTATTTTTTTACATTTAAGTTTGGATCCGCTATAGGAAATAATCATTGAAGGACAAAAAACTTAAGTAAGCTACTCATGATTAATCATAAAAACATCACACTGAGTGAATGAAAGACTGTGATCTAAGCCTTTATAGAACTGAGTTATTCCTACGTCCCAATGATGAATCCTTAGTGTTAATTTCCTATAGTGTGGGTTTGAAGATTGTTTTGTCGGCTTTAGATTAGGCTAGACTAGACGTTGATCCTGTGTTTCTTGCACCTTCACCTCGAAGATTACGAGCCTCGGTTGATAAGTAAATGTGGAAATTAATAGTGCATATATTTATCCCAACATTTTTGCGTCATTATCGGGGAGGTGCTAAAGGGATTAGAGCATAGGTAGGTTGCTTTTGTTTCTCCAAATCCTTGAGTGTTCCTTTCATGCAAGCGTGTTTCTTTTCATGAAAGCGTGGTGTGTTTTTAAGGATGACCTAAGGGTAGAGAGAAGACAGTAAGACATGAGGGAAGAGCCCACACATCCACTTTAGTGGGGTTGTTCCAAAGTTAGGTTGTCCTCTTCCTTTTAGTAGTTAGAATTTGTGTTTTATTGGCATTAGAAATTTTGTTATATATATGAGATGAGAAGATAACTTTTGTGAATAGATAACTTGGTGATAGCAGGGTCCTAGTAGAATGGTGGCACTTCAAGTATATAATTGGTTTGCTTACATTTTATTTTAGTTTGTTTCTTTTTATTTCTTTAGGATTTTTAAACGTTTTTTGGCGCTGTAAGAACCCCCCTCTACATTAATCCATGTGTGAAACATGACCCATCAACCAACAATAAGAACTCAAATATGATCAAGAGTTTGGAAGAACTTTCTCAAATCCTAGTAGTAGCTGAGATCTCCGCCTCTCAGGAAGAGAAAATATTGATAGTAGTGAAGAACCTACCCGACTCTCTGGAAGTGATAGAAGAAGGAGAGTTCCATGAGCTACATCCACAATAAGATCTAAAATCCTTTTGTAATCACCATTTCCAACCTATAGGAGATACTAAAGAATCATGGACCGCATTCAATGGAGAGCTACCAATAGAACCTGAGATCGAGGAATTCTTGATATGCCTTTCTGAAGAACCTCTATGCACTAACGAGACTATTCATTTGAAAGAAGACAATTTGCAAGCCATGATAGAGGGAGACATGCATAGTGGTCTAAAAAAACAAGTGAACCAAGAACATCATGACTATATCGAACATTGGTTCTAGACGACAACTAGATTGAACCACCACTCTCATCTTCAACAACTCTTCAAATCATCACTAAAGAAGTTGGTTCTTTGTACTCTTGTATACATTAAAGATTACCTTTCAAACCCGAGTATGAATGTATTTCTACACATGTTACGCACATGGTTACATTGGAAATATTCTTACACGTGAAATTTAATTTCTTGTTCTTAGATAGGATAGAATAAAAGTTGGATGTTAGTTAACCTAGTTCTAAATAAATGCAACATCTTTTTGTGTTTCTTTTCAAATAAATAAAATGAGATGAAAATAATATTGGCGATCTAACATAAAAAACCAAAACAACTTAAGAAATTTCTTCTTATTATTACATGCATATTTCTAACTATTAATAATAACAATTTCTCATAAGCCTAATCTTTAAAATATTATGGGGATTTTCAAAATCTTTAAGGCCTGTATAATGATTCCCATAGGTAACTTGTACATCCTAGTTTCATATCAGAACTTGTTATTCAATAATTCTTATCAAATAGTAGCAGGAGAGTGAATGAAAATTCTACTTGTGAGGGAGCACAATCTTATATGGAGAAGATGAACTTAGGGACTAGAGGCACCTTTAGGTAATTCTCTCATGGCCTCATCCACCACACATTAAGTAATTTTGACCATGATATGTCTTTCGACTAATCTCTATACATAAGTCTATTTTTCATACGAACAATCTTTTATGGACAATCTATAAAATATCTTCCAACTCAATACCATCTCATCCTGTAAAAATGTTTTCAAAGATTCTTCCCCATTCACCCATGTGAAAGAAATCTACAAATTTTATCTTAAGGGTAAAGATTGGGACAAGAGCCTTTGATGGAAGATGGGTGTAAAAGGCTAAGCCATTGGGATATTGAACAGGTCTGCTGGCAGCAGGTACAGACCTGTGGTATAACTAGGCAAACCCATCAGGGTACTAAACAGGCTCATGGACAATGGGGCATTCTTCCTAGGAAGGATATTTCATAGATGTCAAAATTACCCCATCGGAGTACTGGACATGCTTGCTGGAAATGGGTTTTGATTTTGATGTCTTTCATTATGCCTAATCTATATTTGCCCGTATGAACAATATACTTGTGTAAATCATTAATAATAAGCATGAATGGTTGAACAAAAGGCTAATGAACCTCATCTAATTGACATTTGAGAATGTTTGTAAGATGGTCTTAAGACCCCATCATTCATACCTAGGATTTCATTGTCCTAGAGGTGGGACCCATAAGTGTAGGAGTCTAATAAACTCCAATGTGAACTTTATCAATATCACTTGAATGACATAAATTCTCAGAAAAATCAAACATGGATGTCTGGTTTCCTATCAGTTTCTCATTTATCAAATACCACTTATCTCCTCATATTTTCCTATTTAAGGATAAGAGGGAAAACCCCCCATCATAATTTACATGGTTTCTTGAGAATACAATTTTTAATGATTGATGAAATCGTATGTAATAAGTAATTTAGGAATTTCCTTTATGCTTGTAATATTTTTAAATAAATTTCATTTCCAAATTTGTAAGAATGAATAAAGTTTAATTTTTGGTTGTTTCTTTAAGCATGACAACAATTATATTTATTCTCTCATAATAACAATATTGATTTAAGTTCTTTTATAATTTTTTTGTTCTAGTATTGTTGGTACAGAAACCAATAGGTTCCTATACCAACAATACATAAATTTAAATATTTTTCAAGGGTACTTTTTGCAGGATATTTTAAGCAGCTCTCAGCTCTGGCATACTTCATTTCACTCTTTCAGTCAACATGCACCGGTTCCACATAGTCCACTTTCATCTTGCAGAAATTTTGTATGTTAATAGGAGTTTGCATGATGACATGCAAACAAGCAGGTGTGGGGGAGAGAGAGACATACATAATCTTAGTAGATCAACATTCATCAACGTTATCGCCTAGATATCCATCAGTTATCAACCTTGCTCCACTTCATCTTCAAATTTCAGCAATCTACATCATGATTTTGCAGACATTTCATCTTGTTCTGCATAGTTTACACTTAAACATGCATTAGAATTGAAAGCAAGGGAAACTTGAGGTAAAACTAATACAATTTTTTTTAGTTTACTAAGAACTTGGAAAACATGATGCATAACCATTATTACCCACTCCACACTCCACTATGAATTATCACAACTACTCAATAAACCCTCCATCTTCACTCCACTTGTCATAATGAGCAATATACTCTGATGATAAGACCAAGTAATGAAAATGAATATGTGGTATACAAATACAAAGCAAAATCTATAGTGTCTTCTCTTCGTACATCATAAAGAATTCTTAATTAATCTCAAAGAGGATGAAGTCATTGTTGCCTATCCAAACAAAGAACCACAAAGTAAATATTGGTCTTAAAATTGATGTCCAAGTTCATATGACCACCATCACCAATATGTTATAAACCATTCTCCATATGAACACCATTCACCATCACTCTGATACCTCATCCATTGCTTGTCCTCCATTTTTATGATAATTTTGTTTCTCTATTTGAAATCAATCTATGTCAGTTTCCAAAGTGTCATTCCACAAGAACCAACACCTACACAAAAGAAACAATGTCACATCAATCTATAAGTAGAGTATCATAAGTTATGCACCTTATTTTCATGAGGACATTCAAATCCTTGGGTTTGGGGGTGTGTTGATCTCCAGTTTTGTCATATTTTCCACCATACAAATACACTCATCATTACACCTTCTCCCCGCATTTAGTCAATAATATATCATTAATTAAACCATAAACCTCCATTACCTCTTGTTATTCATCCTATGTGGTTAATACATAATTTTCCATATTTTTAGTGATTAAAAGGATGATTATACAATAGTTTTGTCAATGATGGTTTAATCCTGTGTTTTTGTGTTTAAGCAACATATTTTGTACTGTTCAACATCTGGTATATGCACTTTCTATCTTTCGATACATGTATTGATCCTGTTGCAGTAACCACATTATAGGTCATCTGATACTCCAAGTCATCCGATACCAGAAGGTTCTACAGTCAATCGGTACCTGCACAATCATCCGGTACCCACACTCCATATCATCCAGTACCCACACTCCATGTCATCCAGTACCATCTCGTCTGATACTAATACTATGCTCATCTGGTACCAACTCATTCGGTACTAATACTGCACTCATCTAGTACTCCATGTCATCCGATACCAGCTCATCCGATACCAATACTACACTCATCCGGTACTCCAAGTCATCCGGTACCAGAAGGTTATATAGTAAACTCATACATGCACAGTCATCCGGTACCCATAATCCATGTCATCTGGTACCCACACTCCATGTCATCAAGTACTCATCTCATTTGCTACCAATACTGCGCTCATCCGATACTCCAAGTCAACCGGTACCAGAAAGTTCTATAGTCAACTAGTACCTGCATAGTCATCTGGTACCCAAAACTCCATGTCATCTGGTACCCATACTCCATGTCATCTAGTACTCAGTTTGTCTGGTACCAACACTGTGCTCATCTGGTACTCCAAGTCATTTGGTACCAAAAGGTTCTATAAGTCATTTGGTACTCACACTCCATGTCATCCAGTACCCACAATCCATGTCAGTCGGTACTCACACTCCATATCATTTGGTACTCGCAATTCAACACATCCAATACTAGAATGTTCCAAAAACCATCTGGTACCAAAATGCTCCAGGTCATCCAATACCAACATCAACAATAGTCCGGTACTAGAAATAATTCAAAATTTTAGAAAGCTTCTAGAGGAAAATCGGGGACATGGTTTTTGTCCAGAGAGACATTTATATGTGGATAAATATGTTAGAATTCACCTAGATCACACGTGTGGACCTCCATCTCAGGGGGAATGATTCTGCAAAAATTAGCAAAAAGCTTAAACTTCCAACTTGCACCTTGATTTTCGTGCAACTGGAATCAAATCCAGAAATTCGAAGATATGGGTTTTGTTTAAAATATGAAAAATTGAGTAAAACATGGGAAATTTTTCAAAATGTGAATTAGGTTGAAATATATGGATGGATCCCTAACTCGAATCTACCCAAATTGCAGTAAAATCCAATTTTTTGAAGATTTGTCCTAAAACTGTAAATTTTGAAATCAGAGCTTTGGGATTTGGTCCCATCCTCTCTTCAATGATTTTTATGTATAAATAAGAGTGTTAAAAGGTTGAGAGGGGTAGCTATTATCATTTTGTAATGGGGGATATCTATTCATTGTTGTGAAGAATATTGAACATATGGAGGAGTGCTTGTAATTCCTTGGAGTTTTCAGCTAATAAAAAGATGTTGTTCCTGTACATGGTGTGGATTAGTCCTTAGTAATATAGACTTCTTCCGCAACACAGACCAAGTTTGGAAGGGCCCCCATCCTTTGGTATGTGTTGTGTTATTCTATAGATAAGGTAGAATACTAGATTTACATTTTTTGACAGTCTTTAGATCAACATTTTATATTCTTATTTGCTGCATAAAGAAGTTTTGTTGAGGTTATTTATATTCATACAGATTTGATTATTATTTTCTTTCAATTTATTACATTTTGGTTGTGCTTGTTACATTTCATTTGAAAGCTAAAACTCAGAGATCTTACCCTTTGATTGTATGCATTTAGAAATTCATATGATAGGGTAGGCTTAATGATTTTCGAAGTGTGATGCGTTCATTTCAAAAATACAAGAAATATAAAGTGCATTGATTCATATCGTTTCTTGAAGATTTCAGATATAAACTATTTGATAAACAGAGCATAGGATTTGAATAACCTCTCCATTCTAAAGATATTTGGGACAACAATAAATACAAATCTATGTGAGGCGCATAAAAAATTTAGAATTGAATATCATATTAGAATTGCATATTTGTTCTGTATTGAGTGGGAACTAAATTAATAAGTAGGCTATGTGCTTAACACATTTCACTTGAATCACAATTTCTGATTTGAAAACTTCCTTATATTTTTAGAGTTTTTTTTGCATATTTTTCCTTGTAAAGTTGTTTTTCTTTTGCAATTATTTTGGCTCTGTACTTAGCCTTGTTTCTGCATTGGTTTCTGATTTTAGTTTGTGTTGTTTTTGTACTAGTTGTTGTTTGGTGTGGATTTAGATTTTGAATATTTATTTTTTAAATATCCTTTTCTGCTAAACTTGTTTTGTCACTTGCACCCACAACACCTAATTTGATTGCTCCTATTTCTCTAGAATAGAAATGTTTTGAAATAAGTAGGAAATATTTAATGTTGATTAGAGTTGAATGATTTTGAATTTACCATAGCTTCAATCACCAACAGACATATTAAAGGTATAAATCATGAGACATGGCCTTCCCGTGTTGGAATTCTTCCTAAGTTGTTAGTTTATATCATGAATTTCATTTCCATTTTCTTGTTTATTTTATTGTATTTAAGTCTGGATCCGCTATATGAAATAATCATTGAAGGACAAAAAACTTAAGTAAGCTACTCACAATTAATCACACGAACATCACCCTGAGTGCATGAAAGACTGTGATCTAAGAATTTATAGCACTAATTTATTTATATGTCCCAGTGATGAATCCTTAGTGTTAATTTCCTACAGTGTGGGTTTGAAGATTGTTTTGTCGGCTTTAGATTAGGAAAGACTAGGATATGATCCTGCGCCTGCACCTCGAAGCTTATGAGCCCTGGCTGATAATTAAATGTGGGAATTAATAGTGCATATATTTATCCCAATAGGGATATGACTCCATGGAGGCTAAAGGGGCTAAGTATTTTTATTATATTTTATTTTCGCTTGGTTTTAATTGAGAAAAGTGGTTACATGAGCTTCTTGGGGGGAAAGCCATGTGGTTATTGATTTCATATAATTATATAAACCCATTAGGTGGGTTGTTTGGGGGGTTTTCATTTATTTTTTCTTCATTCATTGTTTCACTCTTTCATTGGGTTCATCATTCATCCATTATTCCTCATTCATTCTTGTTCTTATATGGGACATGGGGATGGATTTATGGGGAAATGAGTCATTGTTATGTTGATTGAAGTAATCACTAGTGTATTGGAGCTATGAATTGGTTCTAGTATGCCTACGATGAATTGGCATGTGCTAAAAATTTCTCACATATATGAAACTTGAGAGTCCTAGCATGGATATTCTTGACCAGATGCTCTGGAGCCCTAGAAAGCAGTGGAAATCCTAAGGTATTGCATGTCAGTGAAGGGGGTTTTATTGTCTTTGGTTGGTGCAGGATGGAGAGAAGAGAGTCAATTTACTTTCTATTGTTTTTTGTTGAAAAAACTATGAGAGCTTGAGTTCCAATTTCTTTGGGAAGATGAGTGTTGCTTCATAACCCATCCTTGTGGATTCATAGTCCTGGCTCAGTGATAACTTTCTGTTGAGACTTGAAACAACAATGTCTAAGGTTGGGTGGAAGGTCCTTGGTCTGTAGCTAGTTCATGATTAGTTTTATTGAAGATAAGTGCTCTCTGTCATGTATTTCTCTTCTTGTATATTTATTTCTAATGCGTATTAATTATTGTCTTTGATATATGTATTTTTAATGTGCCTGCCTATTGGTTATTGATGTGCATGGCATGATTAAGAAATATTTTTAAGTCTATCATGAATCTTGAATATTGCATGTGTGATTATTTCATTTATTTCATGCTTCTTTATTAATTAATTGTTACAACAATTTGAAATCAGTTCTTGAAGTGTGATTTGAGGTAGCGTGGCCAACCTGCTAGTGGTTGGGTACATTAAAGTGGTATTATAGATTTAGGTTCAAACAATAGACTGGTATCAGCCAAGATGAGTGAAAATTAAGGAAATTTGTTGTTGCAGACTTTGGTTTGAGCGAATTTCGGGGGAAACGAAAAAATCAGAGAGAAATTCCTCAAATTCATGAGCATATTTGAGTTTTTAAAAACCTGAAATTTTCTGAGAAGTTTAATGGAGTCAATCTGTAGAGTTGTAGTGTTAAAATTCGATTTGGAAGGTTGAAATTCATATTTTAATGGCTCTTGTAGCGTTGTAAAGAGTTTAATGAATTAAAATTTGAGATCATGTTAGATCTAGAGATCAATAGCCTCGATTCATTTTGGTAAATTTAAAAACTTTTAAAGTTTTCATAGTTTTGCAAAGGCGGAATATCGACGACCAGGATATGTTTTCAACATTGGAAAAAATGAAAGAATTGATGATTGAGATTCATTTCGGTGATTGGGAGAATGAGGAATATAAACGCTCCATTTTTTATTTTTGGTCATTTAGGAAGTCAAATAAAATCATTATCCATGGTCATTTTCAGTGGGCAATCAACAACCCACATTCATATAGGTTTTGGTCAAAAAATTCTAAGTGTTGAAGTTCACCAAAAGAAATATTTGATCACCAATGGTCAGGGATCAACAATTTTTGGAGAAGAGTTGGTTAGACCAAAATAAATCTCCAATCATTGATGGTTGATGGTTAGGGATTGATAGGTTTTGGTGAAGATTTGGTTTGACCAAAAGAAATATTTGATCATTGATGGTCAGGGATCATAATTTTTTGGTAAAGAGTTGGTTCAACCAAAACAAATATCCAATCGCCAATGACCGTGATCGAAGAAATTTGGTGGAAGTTTATGCGTCAAAAGGAAATATACAATCATCGATGGTCGATGGTCGGAGGCCGACAAATTTAGTCTGAAGTTCAAAATTTCTTTCAAGAGAAACTGTTGATGGTCGATGAAAAATAGAGAAGGGTGACGTGTCATGCCATGTCAACATCCACGTGTCATGACAAGTCATCCCACTTGATTCCTTAGGATGATGTGTCATTCCATGTCATCGTAAATGTGTGTCATGCCACGTTATCACAGTTTCCACGTCAAACAACAGATGGTCAAAAACCCATGGTCAAGGTTTAGAAAAATTGTAACTAAATTAGTCATCAAAGGAATTCATTGATGTTTGATCGCTGATGATCATGGATTGACACGATTCATGGGAAACTTTTGGTTTTCCAATAAAAAAGTCAATGGTCGATGGTCGATGATCGAGCATCAGGGAAATCGATGGAAATTTTTGGTTTACAAAAAAAAAAAAACGATTTGAGATCGAAAATGTGGATTGCCATGTAGGCAAGACTGTCCATATTCTTATTTTCTTGTTTTGGCCATAATTGGATTAGATTAAGTCAGAATAAGATGAAACATATGGGTTTTTTCCATATAAAGGAGATATACAAAAGTTTCAGAAAGGTCCACTTCCCATTTCTGATTGGATTTGTGAGAAATTGCAAAATAATGGTTTTTAAAGATTTGGGTCCAGATCATTGGTAGAGATCCAAATTCAGCTGAAATTATTGGAGAGAGAGTATAGAAATCAAGCATGAAAATAACCCATGAATTAATTGAACAAATTATATTGTGATTGGAATGAGGATGCTAAAATAGGTCAAAATCCACTATCTTGGGCCACGTTTTTGGGATTTTTGACATTTTCAAAGGAAAAGTGACCCCATATCACAAAAATGGAAAATTGTATTTACTTGAAATTTTATATAATCATTAATACAAACAACTTTTCTTTAGTGAAAATTTTCTAGAAGTGCACAGATTGAGAGATAGCCAATTTCGATGAAAATTTCAGGTATGGAAAGAGGGGTGAAAAAGGACAAAGTTGGAATTTCCATATTGTTGCATTTTTTGACTCAAGCATTAGATTGAAAATATGGGAGTTGTTATTAAATCATTTTCATTAGTTTTATATATGTCTCATACAAAATTTTCTCTAGTTCATGACATATTTTCTTCTGTAGTTGACAAAAAATAGCCTTTCAATAAAATTACACTAGTGTCGAAAATGAACAATGGGGTGAAAAATGGATTGTTTTTTAGGAATCAATAACTTTCAGCTCAGATATTGGAATGAGGCATGAGTATATTAATTAGAAATATTATCCATAAGAGAATACCCTAGAATTATTAGAATTTGGATAATTATGATATAATTATTCATTATTTGAGTAGAAAAATGACTTGTATCAATAATTGATAAATTTTTATAATATGAAGAATTCTAACAAAAATGGTTGCTTGCATATTTTATAGAATCAGAGGATACAAACATATCATTTCAATATAAGAATTCATATTTAGTACATGGAGGAAGGAGAGGGAGCCTTCAATTGTGAGAGAGAAGCCAAATGTCAAAATATCAGTATGTGTAATGCAGAGACATAATCAAATGGGAACATGAGAAAAGGAGAACAATAAGAATTGATAAATACCGTGAGAATTTTGAGAATAAAAGTGTAGAGTTAAAAGGTAGACAATGAGAGAGCAAAATCAAATAAATGATCAAATGATGCAAAGCCTAAATTAGTTGCATAGGCAAGAAAAAAATGGATTAGACTCAAGATAGGAGGAAGAAGGAAAACATCATAAAACAAGAGATAGCTATAGAAGAAATGGTCATTCAATAAGTTCTAGAAGAACTCATAGACATCACTCACCTCCTTACTCAACAAAGAATTTTTATGCGTATAAAAACTACATAAGTAGTCGTCCAGAAGTGTCTCCGATTAGGAACCAAAGAAGAAGACGTGAATTGGAAAGTTTGCAAGAAGAGATAAGGAAGCTTAAGTCACCATACTATGAGGGTGAAAGAGAAAGGGAAGATGATGTTGAAGACTGATTGCTTGGAATCAGGAAGTATTTTCAGTTGCACAATTACTCATATAACCTAGAAGCCATGATTTCCACATACCATTTCCATGGAAAATATATTATGTGGTAGGATATATTGAATAAAGTTGAGCACATTAATGAGAGTAGGATCACTTGGAAGAAATTCAAGATATATTTTCAAAAGGAGTAACGTTTTGAGAACTTCTATGACAAGAAAATGTAAGAGTTCTTTGAACTCAGGTTGGGAAGCATGACCATGAAAGAATATGAAAATAATTTCTTGGGATTATTGAAGTATGTGGGGTTTATCAAGGATTATAAGGTGAAGATACATAGGTTTTTGAGTGGATTTCCATCCTTTTATAAAGATAATATTCAATATGATGAGCCCAATACTTTGATAGAGACCATTAGAAAGGCCAAGTACCTGTATGACCAAGGAAAGGGTAGAGAATCCTTGTACAAATATTGAAAGGACAAGAAGAATATGATCATATAAGGAAGGGATTTAAACCTCATTTCAATAGAAATATCCCTGATAAAAATCATCAAGATCAGTCTGCTAAGGATGAATCCAAGAGAGAAGAATCCTTGGGAAAAAGGAGAGGACCACCAATCAAATGTCAGGGATGAAAATAAGATCATATTTACAAGGATTTCCCTCGTAGAGAAGACACAATAAATACCATGCACAACATCCAAGAGGCAATAGTAGTAGAATACGTGGGCAAAATTATTACAAGAATATATGCAGCCTTAGAGGATTGATAAGCAAAACACCAATCCCATATGGTTGAAGTGGAAAGTGAGATCATTAATCAACCTGTTGATATTTTAATTTATTCAAGATCAAACCATTGTTATATTGATCCTAAAATAGTAGACATATTTCATTTAGAGAAAAGTAAGCTTGAAAAGTTAAGTTTGGTTCAACTGGCCACTAGAACTAGAAGAAGGATCAATGCAAGTCTCAGAGGTTGTCCAATAAATCTTAATGGAGTGAGTACTAATGCTAACCTAAATATCATACCATTGGGATCTTATGATATCTTAATTGGAATGGATTGGTTGGACCAACATCATGTTGTATTAGATTGTCATAACAAGACATTTATATGTCTAGATGAAGAAGGGACACATAACATTGTGAAAGGAAATCGAAGACCCATTTCTATAAATGATATTTCATCCTTACAAATAAGATTATGTTTCAAGAAAGGATTTCATTTGTATGCAACTCATATGTAGGAGACAAAAAATAAAAAAGGTCCAATCCTTGAAGATTTTTCAGTATTGCAAGAGTTTGAAGATGTATTCCAAGAAATACTAGGATTTCCACCCAAGAGGGAAATAGATTTCTCTATTGATTTAGTACTAGGAGCTACCTTAGTATCAACAATTCCCTACAGAATGAGTACACTAGAATTAAAATAATTACAAATGAAGCTGGAAGAATTGTTGAAGAAAGGGTACATACGCCCAAGTGTTTCACCTTGGAGAACACCAATACTCTTTTACAAAAAGAATGATGGAACATTGAGGCTCTACATTGACTTTAGACAGTTGAATACATACACTATGAAGAAAAAATACCCTCTTCCCAAAATTGATGACATATTTGATCATATAAGAGGAGAAAGATTATTTTCAAAGATAGACTTGAGATCAAGATATCACCAAGTGAGAATCAAGGAAGAAGACATTAGTAAGACAACTTTTAGAACTGGGTATGGACATTATGAATTTGTAATGGTGCCATTTGGATTGACCAATGCACTGGTTGTATTTATGTGCTTGATGAATGCCATATTCAAAAATTATTTGGATAAGTTTCTGATTCTGTTCTTGGATGACATACTTATTTATTCTAAGTCCAAGGAAGAGTATGAACATCACTATAGGTTGGTGTTGCAATTGTTTATGGAACATTAGCTTTATTCCAAGATTAGTAAGTTTTCGTTTTATGAAGAAAAAATCCATTATTTGAGGCATATTATTTCAAAATAAGGTATAACAGTAAATCTAGAGAAGATTGAATCCATTAGAGGATGTCCAACACCTAAGAATGTTTTAGAAATCATATCTTTCATGGGATTAGTTGGATACTACATGATATTTATAGAAGGATCCTCTAAAATTTCTCATCCCATTACTTCTTTAGAAAATAAAGAAATTAAATTTGAATGGAAAAAAAAGTGTGAAGAGAACTTTAATTTTCCAAAAGAATTTCTTACTAGTGCAACTATTTTAAAGATTTTTCATCCAAATGAGAATTTTGTGGTATGTATAGATGCATGCAAGGAAGGATTGTGTGGAGTCCTTACTCAAAATGGACATGTAAATATTTATGAGTCCATAAATCTTAAAGAACATGAGAGGAATGATGCCACACATGACTTGGAGCTTGTTTCCACAGTTCATGCATTGAATATGTGGAGGCATTATCTCATGGGAAAGAGATTTTAATTAATGACATACCATAGTTGTCTGAAATGTCTTTTTGAACAACCAAATTTGAAAGCCAACAAGACACGATGGATGGAATTTTTAAGTGAGTATGATTTTGACATCAAGCATATCAAAGGGAAAAAAAATAAAGTTGGCGATACACTCAATGGAAGAGTACATCTCATGCATGGTACAACCATTAGTATGCATCAGTCAGATTTGAAGAGAATAATTTTAGATGTTGTTGTTATAGAACAACATTTCCTATAGGTAAAAGAAAGTTTACAATAGGAAAATGTACAACATAAAATCAAAGAGTATGAGATTAAGGAAGGTGGATTACTTATGAATAAGAATATAATTTGTGTTCCTAGTTCTGCATAACTTAGGAATTTGGTATTAAAATAAATGCATAATGTTCCATATGTCGGATTGTTGGATTACTGAGAGGGGGGGTGAATTAGTAATAGAGAAATTTAATCATTTTTAACCATATAATGCAAGTGTTGTATTAGTGTAGAATTATCATCCAATAATTGCAGAGTAAATAAACAATGAATAGATGAGAAATCATACACATACACAGTACACCAGTGTTTTTACATGGAAACACAAAGCAGGAGAAAACCACGTAATTATTTTTCTTATATGTATTGAAGAATTACATTCATTGGAAGCACCAACTTCCTTTGTTTTCTAGGTGCAATTGGAAGGAGGCTCCAAGCCCCTAGTTTCTCAGTCTACAACCTAAGGGAAGCTCCAACTCCCCAATTCTATGGGTACAACCAGAAGGAGACTACAAACCCCTAAGTTCTTCGGCTACAACCACCTGTCCTTGCCTCGTCCAATCGCCCTGAAATAGAAATGTCAAATGTAGACAACCTGCCACTGTCACTAAATCAACCACTGCCATTGTCAACCTGTACCAATAACCTGTAACAACCTGTACCAATCAACCTGTACCAATCAACCTGCACCAAACAACCTGTACCAATAAACTGAACCAACATGTACCATGCATCAACCTTGAATCATCAAGATGTACCAACATCATCAACTATATGCCTCATGTATATGCCAACTCATCAACTACTTGTTTCAACCATGTACCCAACATGTACCTCAACCATATACCAAATACATACACCAATATAACCATAAAAAGTTCACCACTCTATCCATAAACCAAATACCATAAACCCTTACATCAAACCATGTGCCACAACCTCACTGTTATGTAGCCTCAAGCTAAACCAACAACTTCAGCAACACATCACAACCAAAAGACCAATACCCATATGCCAAATACCAACTGTATCTCTCAACAAAATTGATATATGCAGCAATACTGAAAATCCAATACCATCTCAAGAGATAAACCCTAGCTCAAAAAACATACCTCAAACAAGATGTTCCATATCTCTCATAAATAGACCCCAACCATGTTGTTGCAACACGTTTTCTGCTGCAATTTTTCTACTGTGATTTTTCTGCCGCACTTTTTCTGTCGCACTTTTTCTACCGCGATTTTTCTACCGTGATTTTTTTGCCGTGAATTTTCCGTCGCACTTTTTCTGCCGTGATTTTTTTGCCGCACTTTTTCTGTCGTGATTTTTCTGCTGCGATTTTTTTCCCCAATTTTTCTACCGTGATTTTTCTACTGCACTTTTTCTGCCCCGATTTTTTTGTCACAATTTTTCTGTCGCACGTTTTCTATGGAAATTTTCATACCGCACGTTTCTCTATCAATAATACCTTCCAAAATAACCTTTCACAAAATAGATATTCAATGATATTCAATAGGTTCAAGTGTGATTAAATGAGAGAGCCTTGCCTCTTATTTATACTTTCTTGTAGCATCCCACTTTCCTTATTTTAGGGAGTTCTCCATTAACTTTATTATTTAAATAATTTATTTTGTGAGCACTTTAACTACTTTGACCTTTTGTGGCTTCTAGATAACTCATGAGGGTTCTCCAACTTCACATGGTCATAAATCTCTAACCGTGAGGAGTTAGGTGATGTTCCACATACCACCGGAAATGACATGACATGTACTATCCATATAGAATAATATTACCTACAAATATATAAAAAATAATACCATTATCCATCAAAAAAACTTGGGTACATTACCCAAACCTTTTTGCTACCGAAATTCGCTACCATACTTTCTTCAAGGGTTGACATCAATGACAACTAACCCAATTAATCAACAATATCCCCCTTTGGAATTGATGGAAACACTCTGATACAATCCTGAAGTCATATCACTCATGCTCCCCCTGTGACCATCACTCCCCTTGGAAGCATGCCTCTGTGCTATGCATCTAATAAATCTCTCCCCCTTTGTCATCAATGACAAAGGTATCTTTTAATCCGGGGATGCTCCCCCTAACTGAATTGTCCTTGGGGATACTCCCCATGACTGAACTCTTCCCGAAACAGATATCCTGACCTGAATTGTCCTCTTTATGGTGCGTCCTCATGTAAATATAAGACATATAAGATAAACATTCAAAAGCATTCATTTTGGAGTATAAATTAATCTGAGTCTTTGGAAAAGATAATCAAAGACTTCCCGTGGAAGCGGTTTTGTAAATATGTCTGCTACTTGTTCTTTTGTGCCCACATATTCAACTTTGATGTTCTTCTTTGCAACCTGTTCCCATAGAAAGTGATACTTGATTGGAATGTGCTTCGTATTGGAGTGCATCACTGGGTTCTTTGAGATACTAATGGCACTTGTATTTGTTGGCATGTTTTACAGGCAGTGTATTCTTGTCATTGATGGAAAGTACAACAATGATGATAACTTAAGTATAGGAAGAATGTGTTAGGTGGGCACCAGAAGTATTTTGGGAAGACGCAGTAGAGCAAGCTCGATAAGATCAGAAGAGATAGTGTAGAGTATGAGTGTTTGTCATTGATGGCAAAGATCATGACCAAAAACGCAGGGATAATGGCATGGAAATGGCAATTTCAACAAGTGATCGTTGGATCCCATTTAGAAGCGTAAACTCCAAGAGTCAAGGAAGCAACTCACGAAAGAAAATCAAGAAATGCGAAACCATGACTTAATCTCCATTTTAGAGTTTCGGATATTGGGAGTTGGAGGAGTCAAGAGTTGAGACTCTTCATCACAGGAGTCCCAAAGTTGTGAAATGAGAAAAGTTGAAATACCGGACCATTTATCTGACTCCATTTCATATTTTTGGATACCGGGAGCTGGAGGAGTCAAGAGTCGAGACTCTTCATCACAGGAGTCCCAAAGTTGTGAAATGTGAAACGCTGAAATACCGAACCGTTGATATGACTCCATTTCAGAGTTTCGGATACCGAGAGTTTGAGGAGCCAAGAGTCAAGACTCTTCATCATAGGAGTCCTGAAGTTGCGAAATGTGAAATGCCGAAATCCAGAAACAGGCACATCAACAAAGTATCCATTTCAGAGTTTCACAGAATGGGAAATCAAAGATCAAAGGAACTTTAACCTTTGAAGTAGTGAACTCTGAAATCCTGAAATAGGCACATCAACAAAGACTCTATTTTAGAGTTTCCCATACGGGAAATCAAGATCAAAGGAACGGGGTTTCCTAACCTCTCGAACTCATGATATGCGAAATCGTGAAATAATCCTAGTCATTAGATCAAGGACAAATCTGGGTCGTTAGACCCAGAAGGTGAATGTGGCATACCATGTTAGCAAGGACAGGTGGCAGCCTACATCAGAAAGGACATGTGGTGCAATCATATAAGGACAAGTGTCAAGTTGATTTGGCATTTCAGGAACCTGGAAATCACAATTCTAAGTGACACATGGATCACGACACATCATCGAGTGATGTCATTCCAGGAATTTAGTTTCAGGATTTTTAGAATCAACTACAATTTGTATCAGAGCAGGTTACTTCAATATATTAGTTTAACCACTAAAAGTTTTTTATCATTCAAAATGGATAAGAAGTCAGAATTTACAAAACATGGATTGCCTTTACTTGATGGTCATAAATATGTTTTTTGGAGTATCAGGATGAAGTTGTTTTTACAAAATCAAGGAGTAGATATATGGAAGGTTGTACTAAATGAATATAAAGTCCCAGCAACCATTCCAATAGATGCTACAGGTAAGAGACTCTATGAGAATAATTCCAAAGCTATGTATGCAATACTAGGAGGTCTAGTGGGGTTAGAATTTGTTAAAGTTATGCATTGTGCATCAGCAAAAGAAATATGGGATAAATTGAAAAATGTATATGAAGGAGACAAGGTAAAGAGTGCTAAGCTACAATCATATAGAAGTCATTTTGAAAGCCTGAAAATGGAAGAATTTGAAGATATAGCTTCCTACTTTCTTCGTATTGATGAAATTGTTAATACCATGATAGGTCTAGGAGAAAAAATTAATAATATTATTATTGTGCAAAAGGTACTTAGATCACTTCCTGTAAGATTTTATTCAAAAATATATGCATTAGAAGAAAGAATAGATCTTGATACTTTAGAAATGGATGAATTACCTGGAATACTAACAGCATATAAGATGAGAACCTCTGGTGAGAATTCTTTCAGGAAAGAAGAAGCTTTCAAGGTAGCAAATAAAGATAAGAAAAATGTTGAAGTAGAAATCAGTAGTCATGAAGAGTCAGAAGGTGATGTGGAAGAAGCAAATTTTGTTAAAAATCTAAAAAGAGGTACTGGAAAGTATAAAGGTAAGCTTCCTCTGAAATGCTTTGGTTGTGGTAGAATAGGACATTTTTCATCTAAGTGTCCTTACAATAAGCATACTGATAATGAAGAAGACAGTGATAGAAAACCTAAGGAATTCAAGAATAGACATAAGAAGCTTTTTCAAAGAAAAACTTACAAAAAGAAAAGCCTGTGTATAAAAGATGACAGTGATATTTCATAATCTGGTGAGAGTGATGATAGTTCATATGTACAAATTTTTATGGCTATGGAAAAACAGGATGATCAGTCTGGTGAAGAAGAAGAAGGTGAAGTTGTTCTAGAATATGAACTAGTAAGTGCTTTAAGTGAATTAAGAAAAGTGAGAAGGGAATGCAAACATTTTAAAAGAGAAATTGAGAATATAGAATTTGAATTATAGAAATCAAATGGTTTGATTGATAGCACTAAAATCATGGTAGTTGACTTAAAACTTAAAATATAAGAGGCTAGAGTGACTGAATAATCTCTAACTAAAATGCTTGCAGAAAAGGATAAGTAAAATGAAGGTTTAAAAATTGAAGTAGTCTCATTAAGAAATAAAGTGCAAGAAAATAACATGAATCAGAGTTCTCAAGTGTTAGATCAAATTATTAGTAGTCAAAGATCAACATATGATAAGACCAAAATTGGTTATAAATCTGCAGTAACTAATGGATGTTCTAGTTTAAGTGTTGAGAAAGCAGGTACAGAGGATAACCATGAGAAAATTACTAGCAAGAAGATGGAATTAGAAAGGCAAGAAGAAAATCAGGGTTCAACAGTGCATAGAAGAAGTTATGGAAGACATCAAAATAGGTTTGAAGGCCACTGTTTCTTTTTTTATAAGTATGGACTTAAGGTTGCATTTTGTAATAGTTTTTCAAGAAAGATAAATGCACATAACATTCATGAAAGGTCTAATTTTGAATATGGAAGAGGACATGGTAAAACTAGTCAAAACAATATGAACTACTCTTACAACAGATTTGACACCTTAAGATATGAGACTGAATGTTACAAGTGTAACAACTTTGGGCATGTGTCAAGAACTTTTCCTATGAGTTTTCAGAAATTTAATGAACCCACTTACACAGATCGGAAAACCAAATTTTGGAAAAAGAAAAGTGAAAATCTGAACATTGAAAAATGCATTATATCTCTACAAGCAGAACATAAAGTAAAATGGGTTGTGGATAGTGGATGTTCAAAGCATATGACATGTAGAAAACAACTCTTTGTTGAACTAGATGAAGGAAAAGAAGGTACAATCACCTTTGGAAATGATCAATCAACTAGGATAGTTGGAAAAGGAACTGTATGTCTAAACAACAAGAAAATCATGGTTGAAAATGTCTTATTGGTTGAGGAAATGGAACATAACTTATTGAGTGTAAGTCAAACCTATGATAAATGTCTCTTTATGATTTTTGATTCAAAAGGATGTCAAATCAGGGATATAAAATCAAATAAACTAATTGGAACAACCATAAGAACTTCAAGCAACATTTACATACTAGATGAAGAAAAAGAAAAATGTTATCTTGGTAGTGAAGATGAAATTTGGTTGTGGCACAAAAGACTTGGACACATTAAGTTTGAAAAAATGATTTAGTTGAATAAAAATGAAGCAATAAGAGATTTACCTGTCATAAAGGATCTTTCAAGTTCTGTCTGCAAGCAATGTCAACATGGTAAGAAAACTAGTGTTAAATTCAAAACCAAAGAACATTCAACAACTAAACCATTGGAAATAGTACATGTTGATGTCTGTGGACCTATGAGAACAACAGGGTTAAAAGGAGAAAGATATTTCCTACTGTTTGTGCATGACTTTACTAGAATGACATGGATGTTTTTATTGAAAAAGAAATATGAAACTTTTAGTTGTTTTCAAACCTTCAAGGAGTCAACTGAAAATGAATGCGACATGAAAATAAAATGTTTAAGATCAGATAATGGAGGGGAATTTGTGTCTAAATAATTCAACAGATACTGTGATGAAAATGGGATAAGAAGACATTTTTATGTCACTGAAACACCTCAACAAAATGGAGTGGTTGAAAGAAAAAATAGGACTGTTCTGGAGATGGCTAGAACTATGCTCAATGAATCTAAACTAAGTAATATACTATGACCTCAAGCTATTCATACTTCTGTTCACATTTTAAATAGAAGCTTGCTGAGAAACAATCATTTTAAGACACCCTATTAGTTATGGAAAGGAAGACCAGCTAGTGTTAAACATTTCAGAATTTTTGGCAGTAAATGTTATATCAAAAGAGTTGACAAGCATTTGGGTAAGTTGGAATCTAGAACAGATGAAGGTATTTTAGTTGGGTATTCCTGTTCAAGGAAAGATTATAAATGTT